>DWTW01001334.1:0-12870 GCA_018246275.1 Papilio slateri
TAAAATTATCCCAACCCCTTTTCTTGTCTTCTCCCCCCCAAATTCAAACCAACCCACCCCCTTTTTTTTTTCCACCCCCCCCCGCCAACCCCCCCCCCCCCCCCATAAAATATAGCATAGGTTACTAGACGATAGAAAAGCTTTATTATATTATGAGAATTTTTAAAATATGTTCATTCATGTTTGAGTTTATTCGGAACAAAGTATCAAGTCTTTTCTCTTTATCATATTAATATAGAGAAAAAGACCAAAAATATGACTATGAGTCTCCGAACAGCGGAAACTAACTAGACCCACAAATAAATATTTTATATCTTTTTATTAACGTCTCAAATATCGTCTTTCGTCTAGCTATCTAACAGGAAGCAGTCGCTAAACCTTTAATATATTCCGATTTCCGTCAGGAAATTGTCGAGAACATTTCGCATCGTGTCAAAGAGATTTAGAACAAGAAAGTGTGTCTAGGGGCCCGAATGTCGATACCGCATTACCATAGCGTACAGCCGCGTCCGCGCGGCGCAAAAACTACGCGGATTTTTTGTAACTGTTCAACATAACCCGGTCAGCGTTCCTTTTTATTATTTTTATCGTTAATGCCTATCTATTAATAGCTTAAAGTTGTAACCGACAGACCTCATGTCCTACGCGGTGATTTTAATTAAAGTCAATATTACAATTAAATGTCTGTAACTGTCACAGCTGTCTCAGCTCATAGCTCTTAGAACATAAAAGTAAACCTGAAAAATTATATACAAGTATTCACATTTTTAAAATTACCATTTGCTGTTAAATCGACAAATACGCTGAAATTTCATCTGCCACAAGTCTCCTATGACTTTTGGCAGATGAAATTTCGTGTGGCGATTTTTTATGCTCCTTGTTTCTCGTATCTGTTGCCGAATTGTGACGGTCGGAAGGATAGACGGGTAGCTAGACACTTTACTTTATTCTCGGATTGGACAAGAGAAGAGCATGAGGGGTTTAATTTTGGCAATAGGATCGGCTTGGTTTGTAATTCTAATTGAAAGGAATACGCAATTAAAATAGTATTCATTTTATAAATCATCATCATCGTCATCTTGCATCAGTCCGCTGCCGGGCACAGGCCTTCCCCAGCGTCATTTACAAATACGTTAGCGAAATAAAATTTTTGAAAAAGTATAAAAATGATTTCTATATATTTTCATGTTTAAGTGACTTTGTCAGCCTTTATGGCTTTATTAAATACACTGTAAAATATCGCAAAAAAAAACCATAAAAATTTATAGAAAGATAAAATACACCAAACAATAATAAGTAAATCAAAATAAAAAAACTCACACAAATTGGCGTATTAATATCGCCGGCGTAGGCATTATTTTCACTTTATCGGTAATAAATCCAGACGAAAAATCAATCGATATTTTTAATGTATCTCACACCAAATAGAACATGTTTATTTTACACTGTTCGCCAACTTTAAAATTTTTGTTCACATAAGTGTTAGTCTCAGAGCGTACAGTTTTATAATGCACGCCTCGCATCACGATACGCCGTGACTGACCACTATGCATAGTGCTGTTACTTCGTCCTATCGATATTAAATAATTTATTAATCTGTCCTAATTAAGCAATTAATCCTGTCGATATTCTTCGTTTATCAACAATGTTTTTGTTTTCGATTGAAATATGGTCATCAGTTAAATTGATCTATTTTAATTATCTTCTAGGATAAAATAATAGTTAAATCCCAGTCACATTGCGCAAGCGATTTGATTATTAAGAAAGTAGCTTTTCTTAAATTACCTAAGAAGTAAGTATCGCTGTGGAAATATTGCAAAAGATAGATCATTCCACAAGGCAGATAAGCATTCAAAAGTCAAACAATTTCTTTAATGTTTTAAACTGTATTAAAAACTAAATATACTGTCCATAAATCTCATGAAAATTAAAACGTCTGGGTCTCATTGTTTATTATTACGTGTTTGAGAGACTTCTTGTCATATTGAACTAACTGTTCCGAACACTGTGTCATAAATAAAAGAGAAATATGTCATAGTTTTCATATATACAGAGAAATATATATATGAAATTCAATACATATTTATGTAATATAAAATATTGTAACAGGTTCAGGCGTCGTTTATTTTGTCGATGGTCTGACATGCATCACTATAAGTGAACTTTGGACCTCTGCCTTTGTTTATAATCCTAGTTCAATAAATTGACTTCAAGGTTTAAATTTGCGATCTATAATTAGCGAACAGGTTTCTTTGATTAGTTTATATGATTTTTGTAACATTTTTTGTGCATGTTTCAGATTGCGCAGTGTTATAGATTCCAAGTTATTGATGCTTCTAATATTTGTTCAGTTTTGGGAGAGTCATGATTTACGATAAAACTTTAATAATAATATGGAGTGACTTTTTTCAATTATCCTTCTTAACACCATTCTGCCATGATTAGATTTACATCAAAATAAGTCATATAACTGGTTTATAATACTCTAGTTACAACAGCAATCTATAAAATATTAGTTTATAATGTCATATTAGAAGTCGGTAGCGCCGTTTTACTATAATGACTGATTGTACTACATTGCGAACAAAATAATGATGCGACTGTATGTGTCAATGTTTATTTTGTATTGTTCCAAATGGATAGAAGTAATATGTTATCATATTTGGGTGTACATCCGACGTCACTAGTTACTATCGATGACCAACTGGTATTTAAATGAACTTATAAAAAATGTCATCGAACTGACATTTCAAGATGGATACTTTAGCTCCACTTTTGGCCACTGGGCCCATAGATTTGTCAGCTGCGGACTATTATAGCCCCATTACGACCCTAATGAAATAGCAGAATTAGTCTGGTCTTATGAATAAATTCACTTGTAATTTTTAACTATTCTGCTATATTTGTGTAATTTTCGTCTAGTAGATATTACACGATGATTGCTTACAAATTAATGAGAGTTCATAACAGAACGTGTTTAGACTTTTTACTACCGCCACAAATCAATAAGTTATTTATCTTTGACACACAATAAATCTGTATCTACATTTTAAATTCGTGTATACGTGACTTCGGACTCGCGCCGGCCATTTGTTAAATTTCACTTACATAATGCACGTGACCAGCGCGGCGTAGCTCATTCTGTTTGGCGACGAACCACATTATAATAGGGTAATGGGTTCAATACTAGTGAGGCCAAGTGTTATATTTGGTCACATATGACAAAGTCACTTCACGGGCACAGTACTTTTAAAGTATAAATAAATAAATGTGTTATTAAATTTGATTTTTTTTTTGTTTGAAAACAAACAAAAAATCAACCATAGCTTTATGGAAATGCCATTACTTATAACGAGTTTTGGATTCATTTGATTTCTTGCATCGATTTTACGTTAGAAAAGAGAATTCTAATATTGTAATTGATTATCCTCAGAAAAGCAGTTCTAACGGTATGACGATGAACAACAAACATTTCTCGGATATGTTAGTGTCGAACCACACGCCGCGCATGATGCGCGACGCATCTTGAGTCGCGTTACGTGACTATATTGCGTTTTATAGAATTTCTCCCCACTGTTCACACCTCGCGCAACTTACGCGTCCGTGCACGTTATATACCAAGCGTATTTTGAAGGGCCACATTGGGCGTAAGTTCCGCGGTGTATTTTACGCTCCTACGCGACGTAACACAAGCTTCGTGTGGTTCGATACTGTTTTTGAGAAAGAGAGATATAACAACATGTTTTATGTGATGTTTTCGGTAGTGAGAACTCACGGTTACGTCGCATTCTAACTCATCAAATAACTTGTTGTGATTTGCCCGCGCTTACGTAAGTTTGTTTATTAAGTACAATCGGAAATGACCAAACACTATTGCATTGCAGACGAGCACAGATTAAGACGTGCGCTGGGTGTTAACAGAATAATGCAATGGTTTTAATAACGAAAAAAAAAACTTTTTCTAACGTTCTAGAGATTTGTTTTCATGAAATAAAAGACAATTAACCTCTTCATCAGCGCATGAACCACTTCAATTAAAGAGGAGGTAATTGTTCTGTAATGCACAATTAAAAAGACGTCTTACAGATCACGTGTATATTAGACAATAATTACATAGATTTATTGTTGAGGTATTATTAACTTTTCTTACAGCTGGACAGGGCAATTACCCGGATTAGATAAACCTCCTATAAATGCTAATAAAGTATTCGTTTCATGTTTTTTTAATCTTCTATTGTAATGATATAAACTATTTCGATTTATTCACCTTTAATACGATTGTTTTCGTGATTTATTTAAAGTCTTTCAAATTATTATCAGTATTTTTAAATTTCAGTACTTTTGCATATATGTCAGGCTAAAGCATGTTCACACAACATTGTGTTTTAATAATTTTGTGCATTAATCACAATTGAATTCTATTTTATTGAAAAACTTTTAAAACGAAATACTTCATAAATATTTAAAGTTGTATAAATACTGAAAAATACCATCCGTACTTATCCTAGGTGAGCGACGGAGCGCGACGGAGCGCGACACGATGCGACCAATTGACGCGCGACTGACTGCCGGCAACGGAGCCCACACATACTCGTACATACGACTGCTTGATATTTACGCGTCGCGTCGCACTGCCGCGTTTGTCGTTCACCTGGGACAACGAGCTAGTGTTTGAGTAATGTAGTAACGAGTAACGAAATTTAGTACACAGTTTTCACCACATTACATATTTTATTAAGGTCTGATAAAAGTTTATTTCCAAATGAAAAAGGTGTATTTATGGAAATAAAACGAAGAACTAAAATAGAATTGGAATGTGTATTATCAACCGGCTGCAACATTTCAAAACGCACGCTTAACCTACTACTACCTAACCTAAGGCTACCGAAAATCAAATCAAATCAGAATATCGATGCTCTTGTATTATATATTTTCTTTTTTTTTTAAAAAAAGCTTGCCTTTTTATTTTTAAAATAACAATTTTGTTTGTCTGCAGATGTGGCAGCAATACATCAATTAAGTGACTGCCGCCGTGTGCAGTCCGTCTGTCCACATTATTCAATTACAGAAACGCGCAGCGCTGGAGAAGTAATTTTATTAATCAATTGCTTGGTTTCATATTCAGTGTGTAATATTTATTTACTCTGTATTTTCGCGTAATTTTTATTTGCCTCTTCAACTTTTTGTAATTTTTAATTTAGTCGCACCAATAGCCCAATGGCTAAGGGTCGAAAACATAGACGTATATTAAAAAAAACGTGCTTTTATGTATGTATAAAGGTATTCATAAACTATTTTACTCAGTAAACAAAATGTAGAAGTATTAGTTAGTACTACTACTGCCGGTTTACGGAACTCCACTAGTCTGAGTCCACTCATGCAATAGCTCCTGCGTGCTTCTATCGCTGATAAATTTATAGTAAAGCTACAAATTGTTCGATTCAATATGAAATCAATCGTTACACTTTTTCCTTTAATATAACCTTAAACTTTTTCGATTCATAATATCCAGATCACACCGTCCTAAGAGAAGTTTTACTGTAAGAACACGCTAAGCTCTCATCACTCAATGTTACTTATTTAAATTTTTCAATAGATGGCGTTTTTCGCAATCTTATAATGAAGTTATTTTTTTATCCCCATGATCTTGGTCTAGACTAAGACAACGTTATCATCGGTCCTTATTTTATTTATTGAAACACACCAGCAGCGTAAGCACAATCCTGATCGTTTATAAGTTTACCAGCTCCTATGTGTTATAATATGTAAACAGGTGGTACTTCCTGTGTTAAGTCTTACACATATTTTAAATTAAAATAAATTTTCCTTAACTACAAGTGAAAATTTTCAAGACAATGGGACTTCTACAAGTTAGTAAGAATTACATTATAGATCCACTATGTAGGTAGATATATACACACTACACTAATAAAAACGTGTTAAGAGTGTTGTCTTGTCCTTAGAATAATAGATTATAACGTATTATAATCACAGCTCAGACTGGTCTCGCAGGCGCGGCGACGCTTCTCGTGTAGCGATGCTCGTTGCCGCTCGCTTTTATTGTCTGTTTTATGATACATTTTATTGCTAAAATGGAAAACGATATCATTACCAAGGTCTCTGGTAGTAACTTGACGCTGAGCGTCGTGAGTCTATAGTTTAAATTCTTCGGCGCTTAAAGAAAATTTAATTCAATAATAAAAATATGAAATACGAAAAAATAAGAACAAGAATTTGTTTATGTGTAACAATGAAAACAACAATAACTCTGAGAATAAATTTTGTTCTCTGAGCAAACATTTAGAAAAAGCAATCGCAAATAATCCTTAAATTTTTTTTCTATTTGTTAGCCTATACAGTAAATAAACATTCGAAAGGTACACGTAACTTGTTAGGGTACAGCGATGTTCACTACGATTGGATCTCAAATATTATATAACTAGTATATACATATAAATATACCAATCTATATAAGATCTAGAGAGTAACTAATTGCAAAGTTGTGTTCATTGTGGATCTCGCTGAAATTATAGCTATGCATATGATGTTAGTGGACCGAGTAATAAATGTTTTACGTTTATTTTATTTTATTTAGTTTATTCATGTTGACTTTAACATTTGTACTGATTTGTCCTTGGACCAGCCTTCAGATATGTATAGTGACTGCTAGATTGAAGCTTTTTAAGCGGAAGTAACTGATAGTTACTGTACTTGCTTCGTACTCGTACTGCAATAGATTAATGTAGTTAAGGAGATGACTTAGCCCACTCTCTGTCGCTCAGAGTTCTGCGAGCTATCAAAATATTAAAAGACCTAAGCATTTTCATATTTTATTAAAACTTTATTTACGTGTCATTCGTGTCGTTGTCGTTTTTTTTTATAATTGTGTCAAGTATCTATATTATTTTCACATAATAGTAATTATATATTTCAAACATAAATCGTACCATGAAATTTCTGTCATTATGTGTACAGTAAAGTGTTGGGACATGTTTGCAGTGTCAGTCTGTCCGTCCGATTATGTCGTAGGTACTATAAGAGTTTTAGGTAATGCTAAAGTAGTGCGTAGTATCTTTCAATTAGATCACCGAATTATATCCGGTGGGATTGTGGTCAGAACCAGTTTTTCGATAGCAAAAATTGGATACCTATTAAAATATAACTAGAACTGCAAGATGCAACTAACGAGACAGTTCCGTAAAAATGATGGTCGTAATAAAACGTCTGCAGCCCGAGATACTGTGTCTGCGGAGACTGCCGCCTGCCGCAGACAGTTTGATATTCATGATACCTCGCTCTTTATGAATCTATCAATACGAACCAGTGGCCTATCGGGATCGATTTCGCCAAGTCGAGGAGAAAATTTTGCAATTTTTCATACAAACACAAATGTATGGTACTTACAGAAGTACCTACCGGGGTTTACTAAGTTACTGTCATATTTGTCCCATTTTTTAATGTCACAAGTTTCGAGAAAAATTTACAGCGAACGCCGTCTCAGTCCTAGAATCAACTGAACATGGAAGCAACATTTTTGACATTATAATTTTTTTTTTATGTTGGGTATGGAAAACATGGCTCGCGTAGCATTTTATGACTACCTAATATAATATATACTAGGATTATATGGAAATAAGGTCTTATAATGAAAGAAGTAGTAAATAGTACTTCGCACTAGTAATTAACAATTTATAACCATAAGAAAATTATCTTAATAGATAGTTAAAGATGTAATTCAAAGCGGTTTCCCGACGATGGTTTCGGAAAAGACATATGAGCCTAATTTTCTAACTAATATTATAAATGCCAATGTGAGTTTGTTTGGTATTTGTTACGTTTCACGCGTAAACTGATCATGATATTTTGTACACACATTTTCAGGCGTACAGAAAAGAACAGAAACTTCCCGAGGGATATGTATGACATGACAATAACAAATGGTCTTTGTTACTGTCGTGTCATACGTTACCATGGAAACCAATAACAACTATTTGACATTCACCTATAAATGCCAAGCTATACGCGAAATCAAGTTACGAAACTTTTCCAGCGAGGAAAATAAGCCGCGGGCAACATCTAGTATAAAGTTAAAGTTACATTTTGGACACTTATCTAAAGAGCCGTTGTAACCATTTCCCGAAACGTCGCACGAATAATTGAGACACTTAATTTGGCAAACCCCTTCCCTATGTGATTCTCCCGTCGCGCGGCGCTCGAGGCCCCGCCCGCCTGGGAGATGCCTTCACAGAATGGGGGTCATTAGTAGTCCGGGCCAAGCTTCAATTTAATTTCTGGGTCATTGGATGTTTTTCCGATAGCGTTCACTGTGCTCATATAGTATTTAATATCGCCACCTATTATTACACATTGCCGATGGTAGCTTTGTAGCCTGATGGTTGATTGGTCGTTCGATCAAAAGATTGTAAAATATATATCTCGGAAAAAACAATATAAAAGATAAAAAAGGATATCAGCAAAACTTCTACTCCGATTCAGCACAGTACGTTAATTCAATGTGTATTTAATTCTTATAAGTCAATGTCACTGTTACGACGGTACCACTGATTTCTCTGCTTAATGTACTATTTGTAACAATTTAATACAGTAATTCCACCATCTGTCGATAGATGGTGCTGTAGTAGTTTAATACGATACAGCACCATCTATCGACGATGGCGCTTTAGTCGTTCAATACGAAGTGTTTTTAACAATTGAGATTCTTATTTACGGACAAAAGTTGTAGTTTATAAGAAAAATTGTTCTTACAATATTAATAGTTTTTTTGTATTGCTATAAAACAATTAATTTACATAGTTTTATAACATTTTTTAGTTTAAGCAATTTAAACAAACATTCATGAGAGTACCAAATGGTATGGACGCGGGAAGTCAACGCTGGCAGTCAAAACTATTATTATTTGAATGTTTACCAATTAGAAGGTTCTGATAAAAACTTTAATATTTAACTGATCATTTTAAAACATGAATTATAGGCATTGGTATTATAAAGGATCGATTCTTAATTTTCGGTGTTAAAATAAAGTCAAGCAATCGTTGCACCGACGTATGGACACAACCTCAAGTAATTTACAATAATGTTATTCAATTTAATTTCGGTAAATCAGCACGTTTACAGATTTTCTAACTTAAATACGAGCTAACTTTGTTGATATAGTTGATATAGAGATATCATATTTATTCTACATCTATATATTTTATTTTTCTATAAAGTAAATTGCGCCTTTTATGCTATTGTACATTTTTTGTAATTTTAATAAGATTTTATTACAATAGTGTACACGTCTTCTCACGCCCGCGGAACTATGAAGAAAATGTCGAAATAAATACTATGAAGGAACACATTACATATATTGTTTTAAACATTTCAACAATTTCTCTTGTACAAAATGAGTATTTGACGCATTCGCCGGTAATGAGGTAAATAATGTTCGATGCAATAAGAGGCAGACTGTACAATGGCGGCGGCGGTGCGCGCGAGATAGGTATTTCATAATGAAAACCCTCGAATCGAAGTTGGGATGAAATGTTCTCACAATCGATTAACCTGTCCTAAATTATTGATATGAAAACGAAAAATTAACAGAACTTACGCTTGTAATTTAGAGAAGGAAACAGTAATTCGTAATTCCCTTTTTGGGCAATATTGATAAATATTTTTTATCTATGTACATCCGCTAGCGCGTACAAGCGCCAATAGCCTAATGG
The DNA here is from genome assembly GCA_018246275.1 of Papilio slateri. Classification (NCBI taxonomy): domain Eukaryota; kingdom Metazoa; phylum Arthropoda; class Insecta; order Lepidoptera; family Papilionidae; genus Papilio; species Papilio slateri. The sequence continues at coordinate 9,726 of DWTW01001334.1, forward strand.
TTAAGGGTACGGACTGCAAAACATGCACAACATAGTCGTGTGTTCGAATCCGCCATTCTACTATGTGTCGTGAACCATGTCCGGTACAAGTTTAAGCTTAGTTGGAATGGTTAAGGGAAATATTTAAAAATTATTCCGATTATCTACTAATTTTTCTTATATATTAGCCGGCCGTAAAAAAACTGTAGCCAAAACCTTATACAGTACGGACTACGGCCGTACTGTGTCGACCCCATATAAGTGGGAAAAGGGCAGGGAGAAAAAAAATCTATGTACAGTCGGGGTACGAAAACTTTCGTCAGTTTTCAAATTCTTTCCTTTACAGAGTAGTTGAAGCTTAGTACCTTTTGAAACTAAGTCACTAAAACAGAAAGCTGCATATAAAATTATACTCACTTAATATGACACAAGGTTTAATATAGTTTACACTTTTGACCTATAATATAGGTCCATTTTAAAAGCAAACTTTTTGAATGATCTAGTCATTCTAAAGTTCGAATAAAATATGTTTTATTTAATTGTCAGTGTGTGTCATACATTTTCTTTAGCATTTCTTGTGATCATCAATAATGCGTTATTTTAAATTTTATTATATAATGTTGAGAAATTTAAGTATGCGCGAAAGAGCTGAAGTTATTAGAGATCATGAAGCTGGCTGTATTAGCCAAATATTACCAAGGCATAATACTTATAGAGACACTGGTCACGCTTATGGATCAGGAGACATGAGGAAGAGGGTACCTTACCAGTCACCACTAATACCAATTCTAGTCGTCGCCCGTCTCTTACCCGTGAACCAAAAAATTAATGAGCAGACAATATGAAGAAAATGGATTAAAAAATCTTGTTATTTCGGCGAAATGTTTGACGTGTCGCCGAGAAATGCGTTGCGCTTTATCATCGAAGTCCTGCCGAAAAGGTGGCTTTACGTAGTGCGTGCATAAATCGGAACGCTTGAAGTTTTCCCTATCATATTTAAGTTTCAAATGGAGCCGCACAATTTTTACAGACGAAAAGAGCTTTCAATCATCCCAACATGGGAGACTACAGTTCTGGAGAAGAAACGGAACGAGGTACTCGGAGGACCACGTTATGTCAAATTTTAATTTTGGACTCATATACGCCAACATTTGAGGCTGGATCTCGGCTGATGGAGCAGGCGGACTTGTTGACCAGCCGCCTGGGACAAACGCAGAAAATTATGTAACGGTTCTGGAAAACAGTATGCTTCCGACCGTTACCGTACCGTACGGTATTTCCAGTCAACGAACAAGCAGAGTTCAATTATGTCCACTACAATGCCCGCATTCCTTGGCCTGCAAAATCAGCGAATTTAAACCGCATTGACTATGGGCTTTATGGTGCAGCGGTGGTGAATTAACAACGAGAGAACTAAGGCAGCTGTCCTCGATGTTACCTTCGTTCTATATCGTGTGTCGTAATCTTATAATTAACGACAATTGATTGGTGTTTTGGGATTAAAAGATACTTCTTTATATTTATATTTTATAAATATTTTGAAAACAACATGACTTTTTTTAAATAAAGTATCTTGTATTAGCGAATTTGTGAACCTATTTAATAAAAAAGTCAGAGAGAGAGACAAGGGGTCGAAATAGAGTGAATTCATACGCGGTGAAGTGAATCTTTGTATTCTGGTTAAGTTGTAAGAGAATGAGATGAATACACTATGGAGGTGGTAAACAGAGAGAGAGAGAGAGAATTGGCTATCAATCGCACTTTCTCTGAGTGCGATTGTTAGACAATTTTTATTGATTGAAATAAGAAAAAAAGAAAGAGTTTAATTAAGAGACTTAAATTAACATTTTAGTAAAGATATTGTTCGATTCAATATAAAAATAATCGTTAAACTTTTTTGTTTCATACAACCTAATTCACACCGTCCCCAAAAAAGTTTCACTTCAGAAATAATATTATTAGTTGATCTGACAGTCAACAAACCTATTGCAAATGTCAACGTAATCTGTTTAATTTGAAATTAAATGTTGGCAAGCCTGATAATTGCACCGGTGCAGGCAAATGTCGACTTTAAGGTGACGAACCTTTTCTTACCCCGACTGTACATCCGCTTTTCGGTTACAGGCGCTATGTATACCATTATTAAGTGCGAGTTATTTATTGTTAAGTTCCTAAACAATTCTTATTTTGATAGGTATCACACAAATTCATTATCCTTTATGTCCAGGATGTTATAACCTAAAACAAAAGGCAATTATTTATATTTTAATAAAACGCTCGCTGGGATCATATTAGCATCGGTCAGCGTATCGTTGACATTAAAGTTGACGCGACAACTGAGACCATTCCATATTCAACTGCGGACTAACGACTATCGCGACTGGATTTTTGAAGAAAAAGAAATCGGCCAGAGACGATGACATTAAATAACTTACCCCTTTTTTATCCGGAACGCCTTTTTGATGTAGTCTGGCTTGGTTCTATTTATTTCAGTACTATTCGGTTGTGTTATAATGAAATTGTAAAATACTTTTGAAGTAGAACTTTCTTTCTTTCTTTCTTTGGACTACCATATTGACACTATTTATAATTTTATTAGGATCAAATAAATTCGATGAGTTCCTAAAAGCAGTTGATTCTGTATTGTATTGCAATTTATTTGAAATATAACCCATCAGTTTGCATGGTTACTTAGGTAATTAAGCTATTCCAGCCTTTATAAAACATTAAAGTAGCTTAAAGGTAAGCATTTGGCAACTTCATGAGTTTTAACTTTAGTTGATGAATTTTGAAAACCTGTCGCATGTCGTGAAACCATTTATTTGTAACGTTTGTATTTGTTAGGGAAAGATTATTAATTATTATTTTTATAAGTATAAAATTTAGGCAAAAACGGTGACAAGTAACTAATTGTTACCGATTAGTCATAGATGTACCACCTGATACCGTGCTTCATACAAATTCAACGTTCAAAAATGACGGTCGATTTTTACCACAAATGTATACCAGCGTATCGGTAATACCCCAAAATGGGAGTATATTTAACATAAAAAAAATACTTTCGAGTTTTAAAAATCATATTTATTTAGTAGGAATATTTACACGGTGTTTATAAAGATTAATGAAAAATCTAGCAAAAAATGAAATAAAATAATCACAAAGCAAA
>DWTW01001335.1:0-12869 GCA_018246275.1 Papilio slateri
ATCCGATTGCTGTTTACATCTCATTTGAATTTTTCATAAAATACTATGGTTCGGTAACATTTGCGTAGGTGGTGTAACAATTTACGATTTTCCGCAATATGTTTGACTTTGCTTGTTTTTTATTTTCAGATTTTTATATTTATTTAATTAATTGAAATCGTTTGTTGTTTAAAAACTTGGTTCAGCTCGGATAAAGCAACAGAGATTGTTTCGTCTATCTGTACTTATGGGGAAATGCATTTGTTAAATAAAATTGGAAATTTGATTCCGTCACCTAAATATTGTCGATACTTATTCCAATTAAAGATTCATATAATATGCCTTACACGTGTTTAGTTTCATCACTGGGTCAGTAAGACTTCACGACGTAATACCGTGAGACAGTTCTGGTGTAGCTTTGAAACTGACAAGCGAGAGGACGGACAGTGTCGCACAACAATTGTGGCCAATAGGGTAATTGTCGGTCGACCGCGCGCCAATGGTCGCACTATTATATTAGTACACTTGAGGACAATATAAATATCAAATTCTAAAAAATCAATTATTTAAACCCTTGAAAGTCTTGTTTAAACGAATATTAAATAAATAGATAGGCATTTTAGATAACTTTCAACAAATAACTTCGAAAAATTATGAACACACTAAACTGGAATCAAAAACACTTGAAATGATCAGTCTTAGCTTTTTTTTATATTATTCATTTTTCAATAATAAATAGTACATACTTAATATATTAAAAATAATTTTCTTAGAGTTTAATAATAGAGTTATACATAAACTACTACTATTACTAATTCTTTTAAATGATTGCAATGATAAATATAATTTCCAGGACGTTTATTTCCTTAGAGATTCCTTGTATCAACAGGATGCGTAGTGACTATTAAATAAGAAAATAGGACACATATGGTTTCTGTTGTCTCTGTCCGAATCTATCATGTTAATTTTTAATCGTACCGTTAAATTGTCCTAAAGTGTGTTGTGGACGCGGGCACGCAGTATTATCAGGATGTCCCGTCGGAACCGCAGCGCATCGAGTGTCGCTCAGTGTGACGACAACCTGTAATCGTGTCATTGGTACATATTATATATGTAGCTTGATCGTTGGTACAGCATCGCTTCACTGCCGTTATTCTTATGATGAATTTCCGGTATATTCATAGGTGATAAACGATAGGTGTGCTATTTTCTATAAATATGTATGCTCGAAGGAACTGAGGACCGATACTCAAAACACATCGTTTCCTTCGTTTTTTTTTTTAACTTAAGTACTTATGTACAGAAATCTACAAATAAAAACAGATATTCTAAAATATATTATACCAAAATAGTCTTCCATTGTTATTAAAAATATTGTCATACTAATAAGAAGTATTTGTTGTAATAGATTAATTAAATTATTTATTTCAATGTTAGACTACCATAAAATATTATATATTTGTAGCGAAAAATCAATCAGTAACAGATACCCGGATATAATCAAATGTACCTATAATCACCAAATTAACATGTTTCTATCATTTTTCTTTTCTCATCACCTCAACTCATCACATTTTAATATCGAAAGACCTTATAGCCCAGCTATTAGAATACATATTTGACACACCGTGGGAGAGATTCCCTCCGGAAGCAAAATGTTTGCGCTGTCATATAAATATCGACGTGAGATCTTAGGTCTTACATTTTTTTCACTACAAAATCCACAATATTATCTTTGACCATTAGTGTTGTATACTGCTGAGAGATTGTTTTTTTGTGCACTTTCATCTCCGTCGTTGTTTCAAAAACAATCGTCGATTAGGTCATCGTTAAATAACTGACATTCCTTACCGCAGCTTAGGTTCGTACGTGATTCCGACTGCACTGCGAAATCGTTAAAGGACATTCCGATAGATTTTGTCAGTGAATTCTCATAACCTTTAGAACCTACACCTCATGGATATCGGTCAAGGAGTTCGTCCAGGCGATGCAAGCAATAATGAGTTAATCCGGCCCACGCCTCTCATTGTTCTACGTACGTACGTCCGTCTACACTCACATTTACATTATAATGTGAACATAGCAACAAACTCATCTCTACGCCTATCGCTCGCACTTGTTACTGTAATTTGACCTTTACTTACTAAATGAGAACGATTAATGAACCGCTAAAATGTTACACGCGATCGGTAATAGTAAATTTGCGTCATGCATAAATAGCTCATTGTCATTCGGACGAATTTGCATGAGATACGAAAGTCGAACGTCGTACTAGTACCATGGAGATGATATTGCTGATTTGTGAATAAGTGTGTCTAATAAGTCAGTTATGAATATTCAGTCTGCCCACACAACTTACTGGGAAACGTTTTGTTTCATTATATGTTTGTATGTTTAAATTCAGACTCCATAGCGGCAGATAAGATTTGTAATCACATGTTATCACAGTCCAGGAGTCGATCCTTAGGAAAACTGTTATGACATTGGAAATTGTAACGGCTTTTCCAGTCTGGTGATGAATCATGAATGTATGTACATATAGAAAAATTGTTTTGTTAATAAACAATTTTATTATAATCATATCGAATTTTACAACACTCTTTTTAAAACGTTACGAGCTTAAGAAATAACAATGTCCATATATGATGTAATCTAAGTAGAATTTTTCTTATAAGAAAGATTATTCACGGAATTCATCTAACTATTAAAATGCGCTACTTAATGTAAAACAATGTTTTAGAAAAGAGTACTTATTACGAGCGTAGTAATTTCGCAGTAGAATATTTATAATTTCTACTATGGTAATCAATGGTGACTATCGGCCTAACATTCGTTCATTCTGCAGTGTGTGGGAGCAGAGTATTTGAACACTAAAACGTTTAGCTTTGCCGCAAAATTTGCCTGGATTCGAGTTCAGGACCGGCTTCGTAACAGCTACGTCCACTGCCGTCTAGGTTACTTGTCGGCTTGTTGCCAATAAGAAATTCATTTCTCTTCATTTATCATACGTTAGAAAGCATGTAAATTCTTGTTAGAGACTATTGTCGTCTGAACTATGCGCTCATTTATAAATCTGATTTCAAGAAAAAACATGCCATAAAGGTATGTTTTATGCTTTGTTTTATACAACTATAAGGAAAAACTTTAAAGTTAAAATTTTATATACTCACTTGTCTTTTAATGTAGGTCTTACTTTACTACTTTTACATAGCACGAAGCTGTTTAAAATAGACAATTAAAGTTTTGATTGCCAAACATGAACAAATAATAGAGCGTGAATTAATTTAACAGTTGATTCATCGATTTCATAACTTAACAATCAATCAATTTACATGATAAATTTCATCGAATATTAACTTGTTTGTCTATTACTGATTTATATCTCTTGGTAAATTGTTAGTCACTAGTTCACATAGATCGCTACCTTAGTAAGATTGCTTTTGTAAAATCATGGCAAGTGAAAAAACAAATCAAATTATTTGTTTTAACCTAATGATTAGGTTACCACTAAAATTAAAACTTAAAGCTGATTGATAAGAATATTATTTTTTGTAAATGATTAAGTAAAAGTCAGGCACTTTACAACCAAGTTACAAGCTATTCACTAGATATTAAGATAAAAGAATTGCAGATGCGTTGCAATTGTTTAAATGAAAGGGGACAGAAAATAAAAGAAGAGGGAGGAAAGGAAGGGAAGGGAAGAGACCTGCTGCATCTCACTCATCAAACCAAACACAGTAGCGTAAAATACGTTTACTCCACGCCTTTCTTTTGTAAGGTTGTGGTATTCCCTCGCTCGAGGCGGCACCCTCGTGCAACAGCTAATGCTGCTGCAGGCTCTTCCACTGTTAGTAAACATAAATTAAAGTTCATAAAAAACTTCTGATGTTTTTAGAGCGATAGCAAGTGGTTAAAGACAGCGGGACTATGTTCACCAACTAGTGATACATAGCTACATAGGAACAATGAAATAAATTCAGCCGTCAGAAAGATGCGAGGCGTCCGATCGCCCACGCTCCATGTTTCGCAATGCATCTATTCAAATTTGATTGAATTATGATTCACTGAGCATGCTGTCCGTATTTTGGTTTTGTATACTATTATTACCTACCTACATGACATCAGAGGTCAAATAAATGTCATCAGTAAATTAATTATTTCAGGTAACAGAGTTTTAATTAATTAAATAATAAAAAATGTCGGTAAAACAGTATATGGTATTAAAACCCTATAGATACGAATTTTATTTTTTTTGAATATATAGAGATTATTATTAGGTTATCCATTACAAATCCTCAGAGGACAATCAGCATCTGTCAACAACTGTACACTCGCGTACAATCGCGTAAAAAAACTCAATAACGGTGCCCATAATTACAATAAAGCATATAAAACTTTGAGCAAACATCTGCGTACGCGCATTCCGTAGTTTATTCAAAAAAGTTCTTTTTTCCCTGACAATAAACGGTAACATGACTACCACGATCGAATGACTGAGGCCCTCTATTATGCCCTCACCTATTATGTAAAAATATTGAAATTACCGCGGTAGAGCATTTAACGCGACGAACTTAAGCTTTGGTTTAATGTGTTGGTCATCATATTTGTATTATTATATTATTGTTATTCACATGATGTAGTTGTAAGTTTTGTAGTTTTTAGATTTATTCTTATATTTAAGGCGCCAATAGCCTAATGTTTAAGGGTGCGGACTACCGAGAACATGAGGTCGTGGGTTCGAATCCGCCATTCGACTATTGTCGTGAACCATATCCTAGCACAAGCTAAGGCTTAGTTGGAATGGTTAAAAAATGGTTAAAAACTATGTATAAAGTCTGAATAATTTAATGACTGTTAAAGAGCCTATTAAGTCCCAGGTGGGTGGTCATATCGCGGTATCAGAGAGAAATCAATTTTAATAAATCTTTTTATATGTAGAAACAGAAATTTAGCACTAAATCTCTTATAATTGATACCTTGCTACCATTGATTTATACTGTCGGGTGTCAAGCTACCACCTTTTACAAAAGAAATGAAATAATATTGACTTTTTACATCTCATTACATATGCAGAGCATCATATCCCTGCCCTTTTTCTACCTATATGGGGTGGGCACAGTATGACCGTAGTCCATACTGTTTGGGCTACAGCCTGTCTGACGCCAACCCTCCTCGGGAATTGGTTGTTAAGTCTTCCGTCGTGGGGACCGTTATCGGTCGGGGCCATCGCTTGCCGTCTCCTCTGCTCCATTAAAATGTTAGTGTACTGTATGTTTTCAGGGAGCCACGCTACTGAAGTTAGTCGAAAGGCTGACGTACCACATTTACGCGGATTTGAATCTTGTGCGAACTTTCCTCACTACATACCGTTCATTCTGCTCGCCCAGCGAGCTGTTGGACTTGTTGATCGAGCGCTTCCGGATACCGGAGCCTAGCGAGGTCTATGATGCACCGAGGACAGGTACGCCGTCGTTAATATTGCTTTTATTACTGTCTCTGTTGAGATTATTTTCCTTTAGGTACTCTCATCTTGTTAATCTTGAAATTGGTGAATGTATCGGATTATTTTTATGTTGAATATAAAGGCTGTGGGATTTGGATTTTTTGACCAGATTCAGTTGTCAAAACGGGACAAGGCCGTTATATTTTATTAATCATAGATTCAATGCTTTGATACATCCAAAGTTGTTTGATGTTGGACTGCGTCACATGTATTGATTATAATTAACTGATTAGTAATTAATAATACTTAAAAATTCCGCTAACTAGTCTACAAATAGATTCAAAGTTAGTGCTAGACTGTAAACCGTTTGGACAGCTATTGGTTCTGGTTAATAGATTTTGTAACTTTTTAAAAGTTTTCTAATAAAAATACTACAAATCCCTTGATGTTTGCGCACGCCAGTCTCAAGGACCAAGCCTTTGAAGAAAGATGTTAGCCCTAACACGTCTATATTGGACATCGAAATCGGTAAAGTATTTACTATAAAAGTATTTTTTGTTCAACTTATTCTATACCAGGATTAAGAACTTCTTTATATATTTTTAATATTAATAGCATATTGGTCATTAATACATAAATAAATTAATAATTAAAACGTCATTATCGCCATCAGCACTCTGATGTCGATCTCTCCATTGCATCAGAACTTCGAAGCTAATACGTTAACAGAGAATTACATATATTATTTGAAAAATCTATTTCTTAATTGTCTTGTTAGATTGCGTGGAGAGTACAGCCAGCAGCGATGCTGAAAAATTGAGCAAGAACACAGCGCGCGAAGACTGGAAGAGATACAGGAAGGAGTTCCGGCAGCCGGTCAAGTTTCGGTAACCTATACATTATGAACTACGTTCTTATAAAATAAAACATATTATTATCGCATTGACCTAATGGGTTCTAAGATATCATATAAAATGTGCAACTTGCAGCCACTCTCAAGTCGCAACGCTAAGTCTAGTTATTTTAACATTGGTCACGCTAAAAATAGTAGGTTAACATATCGGGACCCCTTGAGCTGAGATAACTGTTTCATAGATTTAAGCTAAGCCCATGTTCAACCGTTCAAAATTATCGTTTCAAAAAGCAAGCTGCTTTCAACTTAAAACCTTAAACTCTGTATTTTTTAACAATATGTATATTTATGCAGGGTTATCAATGTGCTGCGACACTGGGTAGACCAACATTTCTATGACTTCGAGCGCGAGCCGGCGCTCCTGGAGAGGCTTCGGGAGTTCTTGGAGTCCGTCGACGGCAAGCCCATGAGGAAGTGGGTCCAAAGCGTCCTCAAAACTGTCCAGAGAAAAGTAAATATACATATCAAATATTGTATCAACAAATGATTCACAAAAATAGTTTAAAAAAAAACAACCAATATTCGTTAATAAAGGTTACCAATGTCTGAATACTTTATTCCGGAATGAATAAAGTTGATGAAAAGGCAAAGATTATTCATTATTTCTTTTTGTTGGATATTAATAGTAGGACTTGTGTAGTAGATTGAAATAAAGACAGATTTCATCATATTACTTTGCATGTATTACACGTGTGTGTTAATACTGGACCTTTGTTTATAGAGCGGTCAAAACTCCGAACTGGAACTAGGCGGCGGGGTGTCTCACGTGTTCGACAGGGCGCCGCCCGCGGTGCTGCGCCACGTGGCGGAGCCGGACCGCCACGCGTGGCATCCGCTCGTGCTGCACCCGCTTGAGCTGGCGCGACAGCTCACACTGCTGGAGTTCCAGCTCTACCGACAGGTGGGTACATACTGCTTGAGTTCCAGCTCTATCGACAAGTGGGTACACACTGTTGGAGTTCCAACTCTACGGACAGGTGGGTACACACTGTTGGAGTTCCAGCTCTACCGGCAGGTGGGTACATACTGCTAGAGTTCCAGCGCTACCGACAGGTGGGTACACACTGTTGGAGTTCCAGCTCTACCGACAGGTCGGTACATACTGCTGGAGCTCCAGCTCTACCGACAGGTGGGTACACACTGCTGGACACGTGTCTATGAATACCCGTGGTCTGTGGCCTCTTAACATCACGTAAATCTTATATTTCTAGGTATTCAATTACATCCAAGAAATAATGTTTTTTCTATTTTCATAGGTGAAACCATCGGAGCTTGTGGGTGCGGTGTGGACCAAAAAAGACAAGGACAAAACCAGCCCCAACCTTCTTAGGATAATAAAACACACAACTAATGTAAGTACTCTTGATATATTCTTGTGTACTTCCAAATGTTAAATTCACTCACACAACGTTAATTTCAACTCACACGGGCTGTGTGTGTGAATCCGTCCTGCAGGTTCAATCATTTGTAACGCTTAGACCTTGATCTTCGGCTGTAAAATACTTTTTATTAAGAAAGAAATAAATTATGATGACAACTTTACCACCAGTTTACGCGATGGATGGAGAAGTGGATAGTAGAGAGTGAAAACCTGGAGGAGCGCGCGGCGGTGGTGTGCCGGTTCTTAGAGCTGGCGGTCGCACTGCGGGACTTGAACAACTTCAACGGTGTGCTGGCGGTGGCGGCGGCCTGCGGGAGCGCCTCCGTGCATCGGTTACGAGCTACTTTTCAGGTAGATAACAGTATATTAAAACCAATATGTAGACTTGGTCTTGTAACTGCGGCCGCAATGACGGTGATGTGCTCGGTGTGTGCTGAGCTTTAGCAGTGATGGCCGTTGAATGAGGCCGGTTGGACGAGGACCACGACATCATAGACTAGCGTGAAATGAAGTATTTTTATGCTTCTGTATTTCAAGTATATTTTACACCTTTGATTTTGAGCATTTTGGATTGATATTTCTTAAAGAGAGAAATATTTAATTATAAAAAAATATAAAATGTGACTTAGTTTAAGAACGACGATAAGACTAAAATTAAATTTTAATTTACCAAAATTTAGTTTTCGAAAAAAAAAATCGCAATTCAGTTTCCAATCCAACCGTAAGCGCCAAAATTAACCGTAATATCAGTAAACATTAATCATAACTAATCCACTTAACTATCCCTACTTGTTAGATGTCGCACAACAATTTTATGTCAATTAACAGATGTTTTGGCCTACTCCTACTCACCAAGGTATTTAACCAGATTACTGTTTCCCCAGATGGTGCCTCTCAGACTAATCCGAGCTCTGGAAGAGTTCCGCGAGCTGAACTCCGACCACTTCAGGAGGTACCAGGAGCGGCTGCGCAGTATAAACCCGCCGTGCGTGCCGTTCTTCGGCATGTACCTCACCAACATACTGCATATAGAAGAAGGCAATCTTGGTGAGTTCTTATGTTATTAATTTCTTAAACTCTACGGATATCCCTGTTAACGTGACTATATGAGAACTAAAGTCGTCATCATATAATAGGCCCGTTATGAGACACAATTGCCACATAATTAGAAATCATTTCGTTGTCACAACACATCACATCGAAATCGTTAAACCAGACGACTCGATTGCGACTAGTAATCACATCTAAATTTAGTAACTTGACCCCTACGCCGTATTTTAAGTACTAACATAGTTACATAGTACTTATATTTGCTCACTTATGGCACTAAAGAACTTATTATGCAGTTAATAAGTATCATACAAATATTGTAATTAAACTAGCTATGCGCCGCGGTTTCACCCGCCTCTATATCTTAGCATAGTTCTTCTTTATGCTCGGCTTCTTAGGATGATAATGTGATGTTAAATAGCCTATAACCTTCCTTAATAATTAGGCTGTCAAATGCAAAAAGTATTTTCCAAATCCGATTGGTAGTTCCTGAAATTAGCACGTTCAAACAAACAAACTGTTCAGCTTTATTATATTTATATAGATTTACCTACTATGTGTGCACAAAACTCTTAACAGTTTAAGATTTTCTTTGTATCTTATTTGTCGACTTTTTATTGTTTACAGATTTCCTTCCAAATTCTGAGCTTATAAACTTCTCTAAGAGGCGTAAGGTGGCGGAGATAACGGGAGAGATCCAACAATACCAAAATCAACCTTACTGCCTCACAATAGAGCCCAAAACTAGGGTAAGTTACTAATATGAAATTTTTAATTGTGTTAACAATGACAGCATAGTTGTTAAAAAGCAATCTAATTGTTGTTAAAAATCACCAGTTAAATTACTAATTGTTGCTTAAATCATTAGTTAAATACTTTTTAAAGACTAAAAAGAGTAAAATGGATACAATTCTAACTAAACTCTTTAATACCCTAAATTCAATTTTTTACCTATGTGAAAGTTCGAATCCCAGCCATTTTGTTATTGGTACAAGTTTTTGCTTTTCGATAAACATGTACACCACAAACGCTACTTGAAGAGGTCCTTATAATAACATTTGGGTTTCGTGTTCAAGTAAATCGGAAACTGTCAACAACTAATGAATCTATCAATTCAATCTTTAATATATTATACTGTAATAGATGTTGTACGGTGTACGGCGACCCCTCCGGTCTTAAGATTCCCGTAAACATCTTAGGGAAAGGGGGGTGACTGAAAACCAGCGTGACACGGGATTTTGATTTCGTGTCTGCGTAGCTGTGTCACCCCCTTTTACAATTATATTATTACTAGCATATTTTTTTGTTCTGCAATTCTATTTTCTTTTTTCGATGGCAATAAAACGGTTATTTATGTATCTATTTGCCATTCAACAGTATTGTTAGTTTAACTTTTTCTTATTAAATTTTGCAGGCATTTCTAGAATCATTGGAACCTTTTCCGGCTATGGATGACAATGAAGTGACGAATTACCTCTACGCTAAGAGTTTGGAAATTGAACCCCGACCACCTGTCAAGCAAATGCCTAAGTTTGTAAGTATACCGGTCAACAGCAATGTGTGTTGAGCCACACGTGACAAACGTCATCTTGGGATAAATAATTCCTTCTAAAATCTGTAATCTATCGGCTAAATTTCTCGTCAACACTGCACTGTAAATTGCTATAACAACAAGACCTATAAAATTATTAAAACTTTCGTGAACTAAATAATTATTTAAATTAACTAACTCACGTTCGCGTACTCCGGTGTTGGTACCGCACGAGAGCGAGGCGGGACGCGGCCGCGAACTAATGCACCGGTCCGAAACTTGTCGGTACCAACACCGAAGTACGCGAACGTGCGTTAAGCCGTTTAATTAATATTAAGACTTTTCCATATTCGCTATTATTCTATATAAATATATATTTTCCTTGTAGCCACGAAGGTACCCCGAGCTGTCCCTAAAGCCAGTGAAGCTGTCCCGCCGCTCACACGACTCGACGCATCATTCCGCCTCCAGCGCCTCCAGTGCCGATGACAATCTTAGTGAGTTGATTTACCGCATTATTAATACGAATTTCATTATTTTTAAATCACGAACATGATACATATGTAAAAAAAAATACATAAATATAAAGCTATGTGTACAATGTGCAGGTGTGTCGCAGCTATCGCCGACTAGCGGCAGCACGTGGGACGGCACCTCGGTCGCCTCTCTCCAGCTGCACCACGACGACAAAGGTATGCTATGCAGACCCTTCGTGCACAATCATCTAACAGCCTAGGAACGTGAGCAGACCTGCAACAGACTCTCATTCTTCTATCTCTTTCTTAACGTACACGTAAAGTTTTTTCTGTATAATGTCTGCGTTAATAGAAATTAGCAACTCCCTTTTTTTTTAATAGACGAAGGTGGTAAACGAGCAGATTTACTTGATATTAAGTGACCGCTACCCAGAGGCACGTGCAACACGCTAATGAAATCCATATGCGTTGCCTACCATTAATGGACAGAGGAAGGGATGAACAGAATAAAGGATATTTTCTTGTCATATCAATTCCCTCCCCGTAAAAGCCTTTTACCCTCCATCCTTTCCCTATTACAAAAAGATGGGAAGGAGAGGAGGACCAAAATTAGGCCCCTGGAATAGATTCCACGAATAAGGACTCATCAGACGGAACGCAGAATACTTCAGCCCTGTCTTCGCTTGATTTTTACTGATGTTTATGGTTAGCGGTGCACATTTAATTTCAGACAAACTATTTGTTTATGTTTCATTCATAAACAAAAGCATCATTACTACTTTTATGGATTATTGGTGTAGAACAGGTCTGTAGGCTAAAGCTTTGGTTATTGTTCTTAGATATCTTCCTTTATATTGAATTTACTATGTTATAGATAAATAAATATTGTTCAAAAACATTTGCTTGCTTCCACAGGCAGTCGGAACGAGGAGCGAGGTTCCCTCACCAGTCCCCGCTTGGAGCGCGGCTCCAGCAGCTCGTTGGGCCAGCTGGGGCAGCTCAGTCTCTTCGACAAGGGCTTGGCGTTATTCGACAAGAGCAAGTCCACAGTCGTATTGAATGCGAGGTGAGTAATAAATCCTATATATAAAAATCTCGTGTCACGTTGTTTGTCCGCGATAAATTCAGAAACTACTACACCGATCTTGATGAAATTTGGCCACTATATGTAATTTGGTCCAACTTAAAAGATAGGATTGTTTTTATCTCGATTATTGACCTCAATATTTATTATTGCAAATTTAATGTTTTAATTATTAAAAGTTCCATAAGTTTCTAACATATGACGGTTTAAATTAATTTATTAATACAATATATTTAGGCTGTCGTCACACATCACGCGTGTTTTCCTGGTTATAGATAATTAGTGCTTATCCGAGCGAATCCGGGGCGGGTAACTAGTATTAAATATATTTATATATTGGAAATTTGTATTATAAAAGTATTAAGGCCGGATATTAAGTAAAAGAATTCTACGAAAATATAAATATTTACTGTTTATAGTCAAAGTTATTTAATTGAATAATGTAAAATAAATGAAAATAATATTAATGTCAACAGGAACAGTGGCCGCGACGAGCCTCCGTCGCCCCGCGACAACCATTCCCCGAGGCACGACCGGTTAGTTTTTATTTTAAATAATTTATTTTATGAATATAGTATCATAAAATTATTTACTTGCTTAATATTCTTACCTCTTATTTAATTTAAAGTTGGTAGATAACTGATCAATGATTAAAAACCATTTAGCCATAAATATTTAAATACATAAATGCAGTAAGGTTAAGTTCTAATGGTTTATTCCACTTTGATCACCTTAATCATGTGACCTGGGTAAACGAAATGTATTAATCGTCTTTTAAATTTATATATCCACTAAATAAATTTAACAGACGATTAATACAATCAAAAATCGCCTGAGTGTCATGCAGTTGAAAATTTATATCCCTATACCACACAGTCTCTATATCAATGCAATGCAGTTGTAAATTTATGTCTCTATATCACACAGTTTTTAAAATAAAATCAGAGGTGATAATATAATGATAGTGATAATAATATAAATAATAATAATATAAAATAGAATAATATAAAAT
>DWTW01001336.1:0-12867 GCA_018246275.1 Papilio slateri
ATTCTATAGATCGCAACTAGTTCATAAAATGATGCAAATTTTAAATATTAAAATAATTTAATTGGAATAGATGTTTGTAAAAATAATTCAGAAGTTATTTTTTAAATGTACAAAAAATATTTATTTATTTGTTTTATTTACAAAATCAAACAGTTAGTTTACATGATACATATATAGAAAATAATTAGTTAAATAATAAGCCGTTTAAGAATTTTAAGACATTATGAGAAGACATATTTTTTTTGTAAATTAAAAATATTAGTAGATTTTCGACATAACTTACTAATATTTCTTTAACCGTTCCAACTAAGCCTTAGCTTGTGCTATTTTAGATAATAATGAGATATTTAATATATAATTGTAATAGAAGGCCTAAAATTTATTTTACCATGCTATTTAGGAAAGAGCTAGAGCAGACCAATAAATAATAAATTGACCACCAAAAAGGTTGTGCCATTATGGTACATATAATTATTTAATTTTTATTCGTTTATTCATACTTAATCAGGAAGTAAGAGAACTTAGTAGTGTCAAGATAAACTAAATGTTTAAGATGATCTGAAGATCGGGGATGTTAAAGTAGTGACCCTTAACCGAGGTACACGCTCCTCGCTGCATGGCCAGGGCAGTGACAATTTTAAACCCGTAGTCCTTACCTGACCCTCTGGTTTACGGTCACGTAAGTAGTAAACAAATGACTGATTGCTAACTTAATTGTAATTTGTTGGAATTAAATGAAAAAAATCTTTTATTTCGGACCAAAAAAATTTAATTTACTGATTAAACAAAATATTTAACTAGAAATGTGCTGCAGGATAAACATATATAACTGTAATGACATAGTTACGGTCTGTGTGTAGTGGTTGGGCCATTAATTGGGCTCTTAACCCGATTCTAAAGCGTATGGTAATTCATTTTATTGTCCACACACCACGTGGTGGTGAACACCGCATCTGGCGAGTGACGTGTGGTGGTCTGCCTTTGCAATTAGAATTTATCTGAACGTATACAGAGGCAAGATTTGTTCATTTGTAATGGTTAAACTGAACCAATTTTTATTTTATTTTCACTATTTGCAGAGCTACATACAGTACAGTACAGTACATTGTTACACAGTGGTAGAGCCCGCAACGATATCATCTGCTGCACGAATGTGCCGGCTCGACCGGTGAAATACCACGACCTCACAGAGGACAGGCGCGAAGTAAAAGTATTCTGCGTTTCGTCCTATGAGTGAAGTGCGTGAGGCCTAATTCTACGTCTTTTTGCCTCTCCATCAATTACTAATAAGGATAGGATGGAAAGGGGAAGACGATGTGACGGGGGAAGGGATAATAAAGGATCGGATAGGAATAGGGGGAAAATATCCTTTTTCCTGTGCATGTGTGTCCGTCCCGTCACCGTCACGTCCCCTTCACTGTCCATTAAAGGTAGGCAACTTAGCTGAAAACCCATAGGCTGGGTAGCGGTCATTCGTATCGGCTGAACCGCTTGCTCGTTACCACCTTCTTCTATGAAAAAGTAGTATCCAGACTATCTGTAGCAATACCCAAAAGCTACATAAGGTAAGAAATATTATTATAATGTAATATTTAAATTCTCTCATCGGACATTGTAAAATTTAGTAACATTTATTAACAACGATAAGTAACAACTATGGTCTGATTTTTTTAAAGCATCACACTATCATTGTGAGTTTATTTTAACAAAGAAAATATTTCTTTTCGGGTTTGTCGATTTTCGATGTTCGTTGAGACACACCCCTGTCGTATATGCTAATAAAATTCGTCAGAATGGATAGTAATGTCAATCAAATAAAAAAAAACAATTCATCTAATAGCAAGTGATCCCCATCAATACGGGGCGCAGTGATCACGTTATTGAACGTCAAAAATTAGAACAAATACAGATGCATTGCTAGCCTTTTGTCTTGCAAGTTGGAGGAGGTATGGATGGCTAACGAAACCTAACACTTCTCGCCAGTAATTTTCCGGTCGAGTCGACTCATTTGTGCTACAGCTGCTCTGCCTATCCCGTTTGTGATAAAAGGCGAGCTTTATATTATACAATAACCACTTTTATCGGTTATTATCAACATGCAATCGCATCACCAAGAGACGTTGTTTGAGGCGAATGCTCGGACATGGCGTAACATGGTGCACTTAACTATTTAACCTTAATGCTCATAGTTCCCATTTATGTTATTAGGTATCTATAACATACGAAATAACCAAGCTTCGAGATTGCGACAGATAATATGACAGACTAATTTGAACCTTAACCCAACTTTGTAGTTAACAATTTGGCCAGCAATTTAAAATAAGCTCATCGTTTGGGGAATAGAGTTTATAATCGTTTGAAACGTTTTTTGCCTCCTACTTCCGCCCATTAGAAGAGAAAAGTAGTGCACTATTTGAACGTATCATTAGCTCTCACTTCCTCTCTTCTTTTTTTCTCTTCGATTCATTAAGTTCCATTTACTATCGTACATTGCTACATGTTTCCCTAGAGATGGGTAAGTGTTTTTTTTTCATAAATAATCGATAAAATTGTATCAATGTTTTATTAGTGGGTTATACGAATCGTACCATTTTTTGATCAACAATTGAAAGAAATACTTCAATGGTACCAGTCAGAAGTAGGCAGATCTACAAATCTGCCTATATTTTCGATTTATGATGTGGCGTAACAACTATATCGTGTAGCGCGTTTTTAAAGATTAATTTAAAAAAAAATTGCATATTAAGCTTTGTTAAAATAACCAACGTCGCCTATAAATATCTTACTTCTTTGGACCTGAGTATGTTCTAAGACCAGATCAAACCTGATCAGACCAGACCAGAACAGTCGTAGAGCTAGGAGCAACAGCCGCTGCTTTTCTACCGACTCGATTAGCACAGTAAAACAACCTTCGTAAAATAGAGGTATTAATAAATAAATAAGCACTCACGACCGTAACCCAGAGGGGCAGGCAGGGAGTAACCTCTGGCTACCGTATGGAAATCCGTAAGTAGTTCCATTTTTTATACAAAAAGGTGGCAAATGAGCAAACGGTTCACCTGATATTAAGTGACCGTTACCCATAGGTATCTGGAACAAGCTAATGGTTGCAGATGCGTTAACTACCTTTAACGGACTTTTATATGTACTTTAATGGATAAAGGGGATAAATAGAAAAATGGATATTTCCTTTTCCAATCCATCTCTTCCCCCGTAAAATCCTCTTCCCCTTCCCACTTTTTCTTATTAGAAAAGGTTAGAAAAGGGAAAAGAACCTATTAGGCCTCCGGCACTTCACTCGTCAGTCGAAACGCAGAATACTTCTACTTCACACCTGTTTTCTGTGAGATCGTGGTGTTTCATCGGTCGAGACGGCACATTCGTGCAGCAAATGTTGACACGGTTCTGGCACACTTCTCTCGCTTCCTTTACATTCACACACTTGCAACCTTACCAATACTTAGCTGTTATCAACACGACTACTTCAGCTGTTTCAAAAAGATACAATCAAGACTTTCGCCATAATGCAACTCGTACGTCACCGGGACACAATTACCTGTGTCATCGTATTATGAGGCAGTCATTTCCGCCTCATGATTGATGACTTATAAAAAACCTTTCGAAAATGCCAGTCAGTTAATGTCATATTGCCATACGGTATTGCGCTAAGCAAAGTGAGATGGTGAAATTGCCTTGAAAGAGTTGACAGCACGTTTTTAAACTGATAGTTTATCCAATCTCTTTCGTATTTTTTACTGTTATAGATACATATATGGTCTTCGTTTTTTATATCTACTTATATTATACTAGTGGTCATTAGTGCATTGTTTTAAAAAATAATGAAGAAGAAATATTTAACAAATTAAGAATCCTTAAAACACATTTAAAAATATTAAGGGGTCTTACATTAAAATTTTTAACATTTATTTTAGGATGAGAAAAATAAAATAAATATAAATCTTAAGATCTCGACAACAGCATAACAGATCAAGTCCAAACAATCCTATCTTTCATGCCTAAACCAATCCAACGATATACATTTACAAATTTTCATTTCCATACTCTGTTCTCAGCTAAAGTGACTTCTCCAGAGCAGTCCATCAATCCAGACAATAGATCCTTCAAGTGTGTTTATTAACTACTTTATTTTCTGCAACTAGTAAACAAAAGTTACTATAGTTAATGTATAAATATTTCTAAATCTAATGTGCCGTTTCAGTTCAAATGTAAACATCGTAAGCATCGGACCTGAAATGACTAGACCCGTTACTCACACCTGCTATATCAACATAAACACGCTAACAAAACGTTAAAACCGTTGTTGAAACTGCTATTTCGTAATAACGCCTTGTTATTTCAGCGTTATGTTGTGCAATATTCATATTATGATAATAATTCTTTTGGTATTGCTCGTTGGGAAATTGTCGAGTAATGTAATTTCAGAGACAAAAGTGTAATCAAATGATTGTACACTGTGATGATATTAAAATTTTAAACTGAACTAAATATTTTTAAAGATAACTATAGTGAAACTAACCGTAGCTAAAATGAGTGGGCCAGATTGAATAAGGTATAAGACTAAAGCGTAGTCCAGAAAACGTAACCCATTTTCATTTCATTTCATAACAGTGGTAGAGCCCTCAACAATAACATCTGTTGCACGAATTGGTCGGCTCGACCGGTGAAATATCACGACGTTTCGTCTAATGAGTGAGGTGCCGGAGGCCTAAATATTAGTCCTTTTTCCCTTCCTATTCTTTTCTTATAGGGAAAGGAGAAGAGGATTTGACGGGAGAGGGGATAAAAGGAGGAAATATCCTTTTTTCTATTTATCCCACCCTCCTCTGTCCATTAAAGGTAGGCGACGCATCTGCAACTTATTAGTTTGTTGGAGATGCCTATGGGCAGCGGTCACTCAATATCGGGTGTACCGCTAGCTCGTTTACCACCTTCTTCCATAATAAAAATTAACGGGAGCTACTTGATATTATCAGTTAACACTTTACTTTATCAATTAAATAAATATATGTGTAATACTTAATTGTTTACGAAGCAATATTATGCGTTAATAATCAATAATCAACAATATACGAGAAACATTTTTAAATACACTTTTTGGTATAATGAGCTACGTTCTAATGAAACAATTATAATTACGATGTAACATTTGATCGAATTACACGACTGTACCAAGGATAATACAATTGAGTATAAAAGCGCTAAAGATATTCCAATGAAACGAAGACATGCAATAAAATATTGAGTGGTAGCTGTATGCAGTGTGCATTAGATACTTTAAATGTTTGTTATTCTAAGAATGGGCTGTTCCAATTTTAAATAGTTTATGATACTATTTTACGGTTGTAATTTAAGCCAGTATTGATTCTGTATGTACATAAATAAGTTTTTTTATCTGTTCTTCTTTAGGTAAATTTTAAGTTAAACTGTTTTTAGTACCAGTGGTGACTATTTCCTCTATATACAAATTTCCTTTTCTTTGTAAACATTATTAAATTGAAACATTGAATATAAAAATGACAATACTAAACGTCCACTGTACATTTCAAAGTTTAACTTCTACCGCATGTGAACTAACACTCGATTTCGACTCAGTATCTCTCTCTCTCTCATTCTCCTTCTTTCACTTTTACTCTATCTTTGCTTCTGTCTTTAAAGAAAACCATTGATATTTTTTTAAATATTCAATTTAAACGTTAGCCTACAAAGACTAGACGTTCTAGACGTTTATAAAGATACATGACGTTATTATTCTGTAAACATTTAATGTGTAACCTATTACTTCCGACACCGGTAGCTTGTAAGAAGCCACATCGTATCAAAGGCCACTGATGTAAATTTTTTCTTGATTGATTTTAATATCATTTCTATTTACAACCTTATCCCGTATCCGACGTATAAAGCGTGTGCATTGATTAAGTACACACTTCAAAATATGCAAATTAAGATTATTTCATCATTTGTAAATCAAAACCAAACCAATGCAAACTTTGACACTGGCTAAACGTAAACAAATATTATTTGAACAAAAAAACTTAAAGTGAGTGTAACAGCCAATGTCATTTTTTAAATTTTGACACATGTCACGTGACAACACTGACACATATGTTTTTTTTTTAAGTCTGGCATAGGCACGTCTTGTGCGCATCAAAAGGTAAACACGCAGAGAGACCGAAGCTCGTTTCACCGCTAATCTCGACTTTTGTTTGAACTTTTTGAGTTTTTTTATGCGAGCACACATGTGTGGCAGTAAAACTAACATATGTTTCACAGGTTCAGAATTTTGTTGTTAAAAACGTTACTCACTGTAAGTGAGAGTGGAGACCGTCATTGTGAGGGTATTATAGATCGTCTTGTCGGCTAAGAAAGCAACACTTTCATCTAACGATATCAATTACACGTATCCGAAATAATAAGTGATAACTAAGATTTAAAAAAAAACCCGTAAAGTACTGCTTTGGGACCAACCTTTTGGGTCTTTGATGGTTTTTTCGACCAGAAATATCACTGGCCTATAGTGAAAATTAAAATTAAAACGCTGTTTGCAAAACAAGTAGCTGTAGCTTTCAGACCTAATAACCCACGATAAGGATTTGCTATTTCTGTCCATCAAGATGTAATAAAGAAACTTAAGAGCTTCCTTATAAAACACTAGATCCTATTTTCAAAACTCGGACTATGAATGACATAAACGCACTGCTATCCAGTTGGAACTGAACTTTTTAAGCTGGCGGAAGGGAGTAAGCTCAATGGGCTTACCCAATACGCGTAATGTATAGGTGTCATGACGAACATGAGACCTAAGTTCGATGATGTCACAACGTTCTTGTGCAGTGTACTAAAAAGTAACAAGAACATATATAGCTTTGTCGCTCGCTGTAGACAGGCGCACGCGGGAAGGTGAGACGTAAGTGGACGGGGGTGTTATGTTATTGTGCACGGTTGTGTACTCGGTCTATTTTCGCATGAATCTTAGGTTGCTTTTCCACCAGAGACCACTTTTGCTTTTACGATGCTATGGATAGCATAGGACTGGTGGATACGGGTTCAACTATGCTATCTGTGCTGTGAATACGTGCTTGAAACTTCTCCATATATAGAGGATCTCACCGCGCCCGCGCTCCCTCCTTACTGCCGATGCACATCTTCCTCGCACAGCTACCTCGCGACGGCGCATTTTCATAGCACATTTTTCGCGCCCCACTATATAGCTAAGCGTCAGTCAAACGGTCACATAGTTTCGTAGCTTAGCTTTCACATCCTCGCAGTATACTTCATACCACATCTGGTGGATAACCACGAATTCTAAAATTACGTGTATTAATTATCATCTGTAGAAAATTACCTCTGTATCAGTACAGTAATGTACAGAAGTGACTCGGGCTTTGTAATCAAATAGCAATTATGGGATGTGTCTGTCAAACCGACAACAAAATAATAAAAGCCTCACATCCGTTGGCACATCAGCTGCGCGCGACTCAATCAACTTCCGGTGGAACAGGTGTTACCAGTCTCTTTGTCATCGGGAAAAAATCTCAGTGTTGTCTAGTGTCATTTAATTGTTTTTAATTCACATAAACACGTTAATGTTTTGTGTCATTTAACGGTTAAGTTACATGTTGAGTGGTTTTCATTCAATTTTTTCGATATAATTATTAAAAGTATACTACAAATGAAAATGTATATTGTGTTGTATTTTTAATAATATAATTCTGACTTCAATGTTTTATGGTCATTAAAATCACAATAGCCGAGTGTTTGGTTCGGATAATCCATCTTTTGATCTAAACAAATCTCAACTCTAAGGTAAACTCTGAAACAACTAAATTTATTTTAATATTTTTTGACCATTAGAAAGCGACGTTATCCAAAAGTAAAATGGGTTGTAGTTTTAGTATTAACGTTCAATAACAAAACTCACCCGTGTACGATAAATTAGTAGTTAATATTTATAAATAATTATTATTTTTATATAACATGTAGAAAAGGATAAAATAAATATGTACGACATAACGCTCGAAAACCTTAAAAGAAATCACCTAAAAAGTTACGTAAAACATTATAACGACTATCATAAACAATAATAAAACCGCTACAACTTATATGTAACAAAATGAACTTTTCAAACAAAATTGAAAATTCCCAGACATTACGGTGTTTGGCCTAAATTCCGCGTTGGCTGCAACACGCCCGTATAATTAGACGTACAAATGTAACTTGCGGAAGTGCAAACATTGCCTTCGCCCGAGCTTTAACTCCCAAACTGGTTAATCTTTTCTTTGTAACGAACAATGTTTATTTATTTAATGTCATCTTTATCAACAGATAGTGTACTCGTATATGATGACATGGCTACAAATGGCTAGCGGCGAAATGCTAGAAAGATTTTAACTTGTAAATAATAAACAAACAAATAGCTTTATCATAAATACCTTAAATGTATTTTAGTATGAACGCTTGTCGAATAATTCTAATCATGAGTAAAGCATTTTGTGTCGTCGTGTGTCGAATAATTCCAATGATGACTTCTCGTCATCTGAAATTACATCTTTTACCTTATAAATTCAATATAGTCTGTAGATCACGAGATTATTAGATTTAGATAAAGATATACACAAATAAAGTTACATAAAAATTCTAAAAGAATGTAAAGTTTTCAATTACAAAGTGATGTAAACATTTTCTAATCCTTGATTAACTTTAATCGTGCTCCTTCATTAAGACTAATCTAAAAAACGATGTTTTTATCTGTTACATTTTCGTTATAAATTTACCGCGATTAACGTTGTGCTCGGTTGCATGCCGGATAGGATTTTAAGTATGCTCCACGGCCACACACATTGATTTAAAAAAAAGTGCAGTACATAGTGATGCGATAGTCTGACTTAATTTCGAACGTGTTTACTCACAGCAATCTGTCGAAATACATCGTTTTTGTACATATTCATAATGTCAATCAATCATTTAATTGATTATTTTCAATTGAAAATCTAAAATTAAAATTAAAATAATTTATTACAATGTTTATTTTATTCTTGCTTTAAATAATATTATAATTTTAAAATATTTATACTGTAGGTAATGTTTAAATTCATATTTATATTACTATATTATTTTCACTACAAGATCATTTGAAAGACAATGTACATACTTAATATTTTTTTAATTAACTAATTAACTAGAGTTGTGCAGTGACCCAAAGCGGGCCTTGGCCTCCGACGATAACAATCCATTTTCCCAGTCTTGAACTTGATACTCTTGCTTTTTTTTAATTAAGAGGAAATGAATCCAAAATAAAATAAAATACTATTATACTTTGTTATTTAAACGGTAGATCATCTAAATGAATATGAAGTGTTATAATTCGATGCACATCCCTAAATAAACATGAAAAGTGTGTGGTCGCGTCGTGTGATGTCTCTTGTCTATGCTTTTAGTTGGCGCGCTTTTGTTGTCTTCTGTATCGCGTCACGTCACAGACTGATAATAAAATTAAGAAATTTATTCTGTTCATCAAAAATAAATAAAATGGATTTTTCGAATTTGGAATAGTACGGCTTACCTTTATCTCGATACCTATGTATTCTGTGCAACATATTAGCTACTTTTACATTTGTGTTCCTTACTAAATAAATCATGGAAAGTAGATGAATAATTCATAACATCTTAGGAAAGTGGTAGTAACTAAAAACCTGCTTCAAAACCGTAATACCATATAAGAAGCAATTTATTTATTCTTTTATTCGCCTAAACTTCTATTTAATAACAGGATCAGCATTACTAGTTTTTGTGATAGAATATTATTAATAATTAATAATTGATAATTTAGTTACTAGTTTTTTTTGGTGCAAAAATTAAGATAGCTCATAGATTCAAATATACTTTTATAAAATGACGAAATATCATAGACATCGAATGTGATTGGGTAGTGGTTGGTTTTCTTAGTATGACAACATTAAAAATAAAACTCTTGCGATTTTGTTAAAATATTTGAAAGCTTTTATGTTAAAATATTCGTGATTTAAATACTTTCGGGTGTGGATATAAATAGAACTACGTTTATAAATCGACCATAACTTCCACGACTAGTTCCTTTACAGGATATAAAGTTACAGTGGTACCAAATAAAATAAAACATCAAACACCGCGCTAGCAACGATGTTAAGGCTATGGAGTAACAGCTCCTAGCATTGTTGCGACGGGGATAGGGTTACATACGCTTACAATCGGTCATTGTTTCGAATTGTGATTTGCGTAATGGCTGCCGGCAAAGTTTTGGTTCCTTTTTATTATGTAAACCCAAAGAGAATAAATCTTACGATTTTCCATCGTTACTACGTAGTTTAACAATTTCACTTCGCTATAATATTTACGCCTGGCACTTAAAGGTGGATGTATGTAGTGACTTCAAATTGTGCCTTGAGCATCAGCCCACATGATAATTGGACGGAAACATGGGCGCTGGCAATTTGTTTCAATCATTTGCCATCTTTACCCGAAGTTGAGTCGTACACCAACCTCAAACACTATCTTAGAAATATGTAGGGTTTTGAAATACTACTTGAGTCTGTCAGATTTAAAGAAAATCTATGATCTTACAGTGACCCGTTTTAACGTTTTGCGAAAGAAAAAAAACGATAAATCTACTAGCTCATGTATTTTATGCATTAATGGCAGAATGAATTAGAGTACCTTTGCCCCGCTGACATTTAGAACGCTGTTGATCTGCGGTTAGTCTTGCATAATTTAGCAGGCCAGCTTGCAACCAGCTTCTAGATGCAATTTGTTGAATTCGTGCAATCAAAATGCTATAACCAATAACATACACGAAGTTGCATTGAGCGGTTATTGCTTGCAAAACTTAGGTTAGGTTAGACGATATTATTTTCGTATAAAACATTTCTACAAATATTAAATCGACCATGATTACCTTAACATTATTTAAAAATCATATTATTATTTTATGGACTGTAATTTAAAGCAAACAATTAAGAATTATGAAAAGCTAAGTGATCGCTTAAATATCCTTTTATTCGCTAATTGAGTTAAAAGGAGTTGTAAGCAACACAAAAGACATCGACGTACCTACATGACAAATAAAATATTGCCTACTTCCATTCTTAGGAAGACTTAATCATTTAATTAAACATCCATAATAGCTGTTGCATAATTAAGTTGGCTAGACTGTTACCACTATACTGCAACGAAAAATACGATTTTTATTTTGTCGTTTTTTAATGTAAGTAAATATCCGTCCTTGCGAGGGCAAGTGCGGGTTATGTCAGATTCGCACGGACCAAACCCTTGCAATGTTTCTCCCGCACGGCTATTGGCAAGGCTACGCGAACGCTCTCGCACACGGCCCCGCCTGCGCCAGACGCCGAGGCAGCTCCGTCTCCGGGGAGGACAAGCCTCCCCAATCCTCCCCTCCTCCAAAAGCCACGCCGGAACACCAAACGGGTTTTCCTACACTGTCTTTTGTCATGGGGAACGGATTCGCTCGACCGTAGACCACAAGAACGTTTCCAGGGGTGGACTCAGTAGAATGACGCAGCGGCCACCTCTGGCTGGCTCTGTAACACAGACCGGCCCTAGGTTCCTCTTGGTTCACCATGGGTGACCAGCCCACGGCTACTAAGTCCCACCGCCACTACAGGATAGAAACCCGGTTGAAAGGAGCGCGTTACGCTCTGGCTTTGAGTAACTGTCAAGCTCAAGTACCATCAGCACAGCAAGTAAGAAACTTACAAGAAACATTTAACAAAATATATGTAATAGCTGTAAAAATTATCTACTATGTGATATATGTATAATATATATAATAAATACGATAATAGAAAAAGTTTACAGCTGATTTTTAACCAACTTCCAAAAGGTTATCAATTCGTCTGTATGTTTTTTTTATTACTACTAATATTGAGCTAGTCACTACCGACCGAGTCACCAATCGGGGCAGTGGTTTTAAAAATCATAATCATGAAAGTTATTGACAAATATTCCAAAGAAAAGTTTAGATTTGACTTCACATAATTTTGAATGTATATTTTATAATGAAAATTTTAGAAGTAGAATATAATATTCTGTTTCATTTAATCATTAATAATCATCACCTATTTACGTCATTTACAGAACTTCAGATTATATTAACTACAAATATATTTAATGAACAGTACCTGGATGAACGATATTTTTGTTTTGGTAAATTGTGTTTTTGGAAATAATATTTAGATACGAATTACATAATGATTGATATGGATAATATTTTTCGAACTGTTATTGTAGCTCGGGACAGAGCTTCGCTCTGCGGTGGCTTTTGTAAGATCGTGTTTTTTCGGATTGTTGATTTTAGCGCTATCTAACAAAATGATATCAGTAAGTTATTATCGACAACACTCCAACTACACACAATGCAAATATCTGTCGAAATATAATTTTTTTTGAAGAAATTACCTTTCATAATATATAGGACACCTATATAAATAAATTTATAAATAAAAATCATACATAAATACAAAATTTCAACCAAATCGTTGGAGCCGTTTCCGAGATTCAGATTATATATTCATATATAAATATATATACAAGAATTGCTCGTTTAAAGGTATTAGATATATTTCTAACAACTTACTACAGTTTATTTTGCTAATGACAACGTTTTGCCAAAGAATAAAACGCTTATTAAATAACTCACCATATTTGGTTTAGGTTTTTAAGTTATAATAAAAGGTTTAATTTCACGCCGGTAAAATCTATAGAAAGTGTTTTGTGATCTCCAATTTCCTCTGTCTAAGATTTGTTCCAAAAGGCAATCCTCTATCTAGTTTTTGTAGGCCACTGACGATCTTATAC
>DWTW01001337.1:0-12864 GCA_018246275.1 Papilio slateri
TGTGAGGTCGTGGTATTTCACCGGTCGAGCCGGCCCATTCGTGCAACAGATGTTGTTGTTGCGGGCTCTACCACTGTGACTGTACATCTGTAGCCATAAATTGACTTTAAATCACTCTTTAAATGTATTTGTTTAACCAAATTTTGCTGGCGGGTTTGCTTATAAAATATATTTCACCCCTGTCAATTGTAGTGGGAAATAGGTTAGAAGTATCTATGTCTTGTGTCCTTCAGATATTTATGAGTATTATTGATAATCGATCGATATAGGTCTACCATTTAACTGAGTCGGAATCTTGAGATAGTTCCGCTTTGAGGGAGGCATAGCGGTCGTCTAACTGTCAGGCAGTAACCGAGCTCTGTCATCTCCTTTCCTTTGCATCAGGACACTCCACACCGACGCAGTTAATAATAATACGATAGGCCAATAGTTCAGTTAGTAGTTGGAAACTACTTTACCGTGAGTTCATACTCCCGAAAACATTCACACAAAATATATTGTCATCTCAGCAACTGATCCGTGTATTTTTCGTTCAGGCCAATAGTTTTTTTATTTGTTTGTAACTATCGAATCGTTTCTCCTAACAGTGATGAAGCAGTTTGGTTCGCGATACAAAAAGGTATCGAAGCTTCCCGAAGCACCGTACGTTACTTCAAGCATAATAACGCCAAAGATTTAGAACGACAGCTGGCGGAGGCGGCGCAGAAGAAGGAACTGAATCCGAAACGCCGCGCTTTCCTCGTGGTGGAGGCTATTTACTTCAACACCGGTGAAATGTGCCCCCTGAAGCAGGTGGTCGAGCTGGCCAGGAGATTTAAACTGAGGATCATCTTGGACGAGAGCTTAACTATTGGGGTAAGGGTTCAGAACCAGCGACAGTTTTTCCGTCCTATTATGATGTGGGTAGAATCAAGAGAAAAGAGAATAGGCTCATGTTGAACTAGTGCGTTTATCCCCGTCGATCCCATAGTCAATTAATGCCTAATACGTGTGATACCGCTGATGTCAACGTTCAAGATACAAGAAGCTCCGTAAGGAATGCGATTCTATCTTATATTTTTCATCATTCGAGGTTCTACAGCCCTAGCTTGGTCTGGACCGGGCCCAGTAAATTTTTCCACTAAAGTCTTCTTTAGTAATTTGTCCTCTTGGTATGACAGAATATAATAAAAATAAATACTCACTTCCGTAACCCAGAGGGTAGGCAGATATTAAGGATTTTTTATATGGCACAGTTTTGACAACTCACTCGTTCTTTCTACATTCATATATCTACGCACACGTGCTCATTTCTTTATGTATAGTGTTTTATTACTAGAAGATATGTTTATAGGTATTGGGTAAACACGGTCGCGGTATAACGGAGCACTTGAAGATCCCTCGGGACGAGATTGACCTGATCGTGGGCTCTCTGGAGCACTCGTTCGCTACAATTGGAGGCTTCTGCGCCGGCACGCACTTCATCGTCGAGCACCAGCGCCTCTCTGGACTCGGTGAGTTCTGTCTTCTCCACAACCTTCTTCTATCATCACTCTAGATAATCATATCTAAGAATCATATATAAGAATCATCTTACACAGGCAGCGTGTCTGGAGGAAAAGCAACTGAGTCTCCATCACACGATAAAATCTGGTCTGATACCGTATTGGGTACGAGACTCGCTC
Source organism: Papilio slateri (assembly GCA_018246275.1). NCBI lineage: Eukaryota > Metazoa > Arthropoda > Insecta > Lepidoptera > Papilionidae > Papilio > Papilio slateri. The sequence goes on from DWTW01001337.1 coordinate 1,665, forward strand.
AAAAACCGTGAAAAGCTCTGAACTGTTGTATGTTTCGTAGGAGATCCAGGACCTGTTAGAGGTTTTTTTTTTCTTTATAAAAGAGGTAAATTAGCCTTAGAGTAATTCCTAGCATCAGCCGAATGGGACATACCTCAGTTGATCAGTTACTGAAGACAGATTGACTTCAAGTAAATCATTGCAGTCCTCTCAATTGAGTTAAAAAAAACATATCTATATATACATATTTTATTCTTTAGGTTACTGCTTCAGCGCTTCCCTGCCGCCGATGTTGACCCAGGCCGCCATAACGGCTCTGGACATATTGGAAGAGAAACCTGACATCCTCAAGGAATTAGACGACAACTCTAAGAAACTAAACAGGTAAAGTATAATTTTATAACCTATGCCACACTATAGAATTACATTGTCTCGGATACATGCTTATTTCTTGCAACAAAAACTCGCTGTTTTTAAAAAATAGGTTTAAAAAAAATAAAAAGACCTATTTTTCTTGTCAGCTATTTTATTCATTTGTAAGTTAACTTATACGCTAGCTATTAAACATCGTATCAGTGCAAAATTGTCATAAAAATTATATTATTTCTTGTGACACAACTTGAATACGTGTTATCTGTTAGTTTTATCAATGTCGCAGGAAAAAAATTATCTTGAAATATTCGCGTGCCAAAGCTTACCGGAAATTCATTCTAGTATATTTCTTATTCAAATTCCATTCTAGTATATTTCTTATTTTGCAGGGCACTGGCACAGTTGAAACATTATACATTCCGCGGCGATGGACTTTCGCCAGTGAAACATATATACCTGAAGAGTGCAGACGTAACCGATGATCATGTCAAACAATCATGTTTGAGAGAGATAGCAAATTATTGTATGCAAAATGGCGTCGCTTTCGCGGTGGCATCGTATTTACGAGACGTGGAGCTCAACTGTCCAGAACCCTCCATACGGTTAGCCTCCAGCAGGAAGTTGAACGATACTAACATATCAATGATATGTAAGTTGTTGGACGAGGCTTACGAAAATGTAACCCCGAAACTCAATTTACAATCAGCCTAGATTTAATTTGTCTAAAAAATAATGTCACAATCCCGCCAAAGTAAACAATGACAAATTGTCTATGGTGCATTTTAAAATTACATGTCACAATCTCGCCAAAATAACAATGAAAAATTGTGTATGGTGTATGTTAAAATAACATGTCAAAATTCCGCCAAAGTTATTTTTAAAAGTTTTAATATTCTATGATTTTTATGTTTGTCAAGTGATTGCTTCAATGTAATTTAATAATGTTAATTTAATTTATTTTTATCTATATCAAAGTTATCGAATTCATGGGTATTATTTGAAAATGCATTTATTTTTATTATAATATTATATACCACAGTATGTAAGCATTACTTCTCTTATATTTTTCACTAAAGCTAAGTTCCAGTCCAGTATTTCTGTATTCCACTTCTACATTTTAAATTAAATATTAAAATGAATTGAAATTGCATTTATTAAGTTTGACATGACACATCGAATGCACATGTCAAACTTAATAAATGCCCAATGGCCAATTTCACGAAAGTTGTCATAAAACATATAAAAGATTGGTTTTGTCTTGCAGTCTGTGCAACGTAAAGAGGTATCGACAAATTAGAACCCAGAAACCGTAATTATCTCGAGAAATTGTTTGAAAATGTTAGGCTTTTACTTAACCGCTTAAACTTTTACGTTTTTAAATCTTTCCGGTATCTTAAAATGTGAAAACGGGTCTTTTACGTAGTCTGGACTATACAATAAATAGCACTTATTCTATAACTAAATAGATATCTTTTTTTTTATTTAATGATATTCCACAACTAACATTAATATTCATGTGTAACATTGCAATAATAGATGATTATCAAGTTTTAGTTTTAAGGCTTCAGTATGAAATAATATAAAATGTTTTAGTTATTAAATCTTTTATTTAATTTTTTCTATGTTTATAGCAGTAGACATTTTAATGAACTATAATAAAAACCTGCATGCGTATTTCTTATAAAACCGCAAACGGTCATACAATTTATGGGCGGAATCGCACATTAACTAAAAAAACAATTGCTATTGCAAATGCTTTGATTGGGGCTCGAACCCTGTGCAATATTATATAAAACGCAGCCATTACGTGAGGAAAACAATTGTATATCTATAACTACGTCTTAAATTGAGAAAACCAACATTCTTAATAGTTCTAAAACGTCAAATTTAAAGACACTTTGTTTTTTATATGAACAGACAGTTCAAAAATAATAATCTTAACAATAAAAACTCGTATTTATTAAGTATATATAATCTAAATAGTAATTGGGATATTTACACAGTAGTTGTAATAATTTTAGTGTCATTGCATAAAGTTGCTTGTATGAAATATTTCGGAACTGTCAGCTGTCATATAAAAACTGCACCATAGAGCAATAGAGTTTATTCCGGCACTAATTCATCCGCCAAGTGGCAGTAGCCGACGTTCCGTTTGAACTCAGTCTCGTTTGGTCCGTGCAAGGGTTTCCGTATCTCTATGAGCCGTCTGTCAGTCTCCAGAGCCTGGTTTTTGTACTCCAAGTCCTTAATTACCCGTTGGTAGTGGTTATACATTCCGTGATATGTTGTCCTGGGGCAAATTAAACTATTATTAATTAACAAAGTTAAAGATTTACGTCATAGCAGATGTGTGTAATTTTTTTTTATTTTATTTATTTCGTGGGATGTATTTTTAATATTGTTAGTTTGTTAACGTTCTACAAATGTTTAAGAAAAAATTAGTATCTGTCACCAGCGACTAAAAGGCTTCTGAAGGCAGATTGCACTATGCATTATGAAATCTCTCATTTATTGACAAGGTCACGATGCCACCAAGGAAAAAATAATTCGCAAGATGGTGTTAATGCTATGTTGAATGTCTACCGCATGCGGCCTCCTCATCCAGAATTTGATTTGTTCGAAAATAACAAACAAAACAGTCAGTTACATGAAAACGAAACAGGGCGCTAGTTCTAAAGGAATTTAAATTAGTGCTAGATTATTTATTACATTACGGAGACGAGATGAATGCCGGTTACTAACGGGAGAAATTTATGTTCTCGGTCAATATTGTTCGTTACTGATTCTATTTTTTATAGCGGCGCTGGGTTTAGGTTTCATCGTAGCTGGGGGCGCAATTTTTAACTTGTGGTCTAATGTTTTTAAAGACAGGTTTGATTGCAAATACATGATAGTTTTATGGGAATGTTAGAACCACTTTTATATCGAATAATAACTCATTTTTACTTACAATGCGTCTTGCAACTTTTGCTCCAACATGTTAGAGCTCGTATGGATCCTTTCATATTCTTCGATCAACCCCCGCATCGGTTTATCCTTTAAAAGAATTTGGTACTCAGTAACAGGATTTTGTTTACTACATCATCACTACGCGACTACCTAGGTATGTTACCTGTGGCCACAACGGCAGAGCTCTGCAGTGGTCAGAGCTTTTGCGTGAATGGGCCGGCTCGACCGGGGAAGTATCACGAACTCACAGAAGAGTTAGTATATGTATTTTGTGCGTGCACGTTTCGTTTGGTGACTGATGTGCCGGAAGCCTAATCCCTTACCTATCCCTTCTCTGTTTTTCTTTATCTTCATGCCTTATCTGCTCTCCATGAAGGCTAGTAATACATCTGCAACTCATCGGATTGTTCCGGATGTCGACGGGTAGCGGTAGTCACTTAATATCACGGAACCAATTGCTTTTGCCTTCTTCATCCAAAAAAAAAACATAACATTACTTACTTACCTGGACTTTTTCAAGAACTGGTCTGCGGCTGCGTACCTCCAGTCTTGTTTCCACCAACTTAGTCGGATTAATTTTGTCTGCCACCGCCGCACGTAGCGACTCTATCTCTTTGTCTACCTTTTGTAAGTTTGTTTCCAACTAAAATAATTATAAAAATGGACACCTTTTTTATAAAAAGAAGGGGGCAAACGAGCAGCGGGAACAACAAGGCGATCATCGTCGCCCATGGACATCTGCAACACCAGAGGAACTGCAGTTGCGATGCCTTTAAAAAAGAGGTAGGCTTGCTTTTTGAAGGACCCTAAGTCGTACTGACACCTATATTTAGGCTACCATTCAGCGCTGAGTAAGAGTGCGGAATCAAAATCTACCATCTCTGTTTTTTTTTTGAGGCAAAATTATGGCTTTTATTAGTGTTTACATGAAGTAAACAAGTAAAACACATCATCCTCAAACTAACGATAGTAAATGAACACCATTACCTTAGATTTCTGCCATTCCATTTCATTCCTAGCTCTTTGTATATCGTACACGCGTCTCCTCATAAACATCTCCACTTCCTGCGATTGAGCGTACATCTGGTTCTTCGTTTGTTCGCGACTTTTGAACATGGTCTCCCTCAGTGCTTTAGATTCCGCCATCAATTGGTAGGCAATTTTTATCGTGTTCTCTATACAATGGGCGTAGCTCTCTTCGGACATTGATCTAGAAAGGAGATTGGAGATAGATGGATCTCGTAGCTCCTTGTTACAATAGCCAGACAAGTTAAATTGTTTTATAATTTAATATTTAACTCAGCTAGAAACAAGGCTCACATATATTAACTATAATAATGTGTTTTTGTTATCTTTAAATATCGAGGCTTTTCTTTCTCGACGACAGATATCTTTCCGACTCTGCTATAATGTCTAAGATATGATGTGAAATCAAAAAGAAGACTAGATTTGCCTTTGAATTATTATGTAGAAAATGACTTGAAAAAAAGATAAAATAGATTTGTAAAAGAGTAAGTAAATTACTAGGGACATATAGTTTCCGTGCTATAAGGCAATGGGAATGGGGGAATAGAAGACACAGCGCGGGAACGTAGTTCAAGTAGAATGATAATATACTAAAGAAGGGAGATATTAGTCACTGTAAGGTAATATGAAGAACTGTGTAACCCCACGGAAGAGGCAAAAGAATTATGCCAGAACTGCGATAGATCCCTGATAGTATCTACTCTTACGCATAATCGTTTTAAATAATTGATAATTATGTATATAAATGTCTTTACTCACCCGACCGGAATCCTTGTAGGGTCCAATTCATACGAAATATTAGGGCATTCTCTATTCAAATCTTTAACATGGTATTCCAGTTCCAACGTTTCATCTTTGTTCTGTATCTCCCGATTCAGTCTGCAAAATACATTTTGTAACTCTTTAATCTTCTCCCAACCCATGTGACAAACGTCTGTTAAGCTGCGCTTGCTATTCTCTATTATATGGAGTTCCTAGAAGTTAAATAAACATTTTTGAACGAAATTTGAAGAATATTAGTGTAATATTCAATTCGGACTAATTTGTATACTTTTTATTTATTACCTTCTTCAGCTCTTCTCCTAACTGATCTGTAGTTAATTCCGGCGGAACTCTTTGGTCTCTGTTTGAGAGACACTGAGACATCACCATCAACGGCACCTGCAAAGATTCTAGAAGTATCTCCGTAGAATTCTTTTCTTCTCTTAAAACTCTTATTTCGTCCCGCACACATTCACGTGTGAATCTTTGTTTCTCTCGCCATGATTGTACTTCGAATATTCTGAAAATAAATACATACGCTCGAAACATGTTTTTTTAAAACCTTTTTTATATGTAGATAATAACAAGCTTGTACCTATCCCGTAAAAGTTCATTGTTCGTATAGTTATCCCAATAAGTAGTAACGGATGTTTCATTACGGAGTTGATTTGCTCTTTGTCTCAATTCATATGATTCAAACCTACGTAGCCTGGCCTCATTCTGAAGTCTTTGAATATTGCGTGTCCAATCTAGCACGGTGAGTCTTGAATGGGGTTTTTCGAAAACTGGTATGGAGGAATCCATAATTTCTAAATTAAGTTAATGATTTTTTTTTCTTTTAAAGTTTGTGAATTAAGTTTCCTTTTAAACTTATGGTTCAGTTCTAGGGTAGCTCGTACAAATACGTTTGATCAATACTGGAGTTAAGAAAGTAGAAAATATTATCGATTTAATAACATCTTTATTAAGAAGTAAATAAATTATTACAGGTAATTTATTTTTTAAATTTATTAAAGGCAGGTTAATCGTAAAATTTGAATTTTACTCTCGAAGTTGTAATTTGATTTTTACATTATTTAATACATCATGATCGCTTTTACAATAATTTATCATTCTGTTCTTGTTCAAGAGCGACAATTATCATTAGTTTAATTTCTGTTGTTCGAATAGTAAAATTATACAATCAAATTAAGTTGTTATCTTCAGTATTATTAATAAATTGTTAAATTAGCCAAAAAGTTGCCTATAAAAAGTTTTTAAAATTAATGATAATGTCCAATCATGGCAGCACACATCATCCATACTGTCCTTTAAAAAAAACTGTAAAGGAGCTAGCAACCATATATTATATGCTCTTTGCTAGCAACATTAACAGCAAAACCAAAGAGTATATTTGTAGAATACATACAACTAAAAGTTGCTAAAACTAAAACGTTAAAAAATATGGCGGCTGTTATTAGCTTGTACTAAAATTTGAAGATTTGCCAAATAATACGATTATTATAGTGAAATATTAGGTGAAACTATATACAAGCAGCATTAAAATTTGTTTAGATATTAGTGACTTCAAAAAATTACGGAAGAATTGTGATTTTTGTCACATTCAACTATTAAAAATGTAAGTCATTGAATTTTACAGAATTAATTTTATAGTTATTCTTGTATACTTTATGTTATGATTATATTGTTAGGTATGACGATAGACGTGGTGGTCGTGGGGGTGGACGTGGAATGAGTCGTGGTCGCGGTACAGGGAGAGGAGGGTCCCGTGGCGGTCGATCCAGCGATAGATCAGAAGATAGGGGTAGTCGCTTCGGATCCAGTCTTCGGGGACGTGATGGGGGCAGAGGAGGAAGAGGATTCGGAAGTCGCGGGAGTGGTCGTGATGATTTTAGAAGTTTTAAGAACGATCAACCCGGTGGCAACTTACGGAAAATACGATGGGAGTCGATTACACTCACACCATTCCAGAAAAATTTCTACGTCCCGCATCCGAACGTACAGAGGCGCACGCCAGCTGAAATAGAAGCATATCGTAGCGAGAATCAGATTACGGTTAAGGGACGTGATGTACCAGCACCAAGTATGTACTTTGAAGAAGGTGGATTTCCAGATTATGCCATGAAAGAGATTTTAAAGCAAGGTTTTCCGCACCCAACTCCTATCCAGGCTCAAGGATGGCCTATTGCTCTGTCTGGACGAGATCTGGTGGGAATTGCTCAAACAGGGTCTGGGAAAACATTGGCATACATTTTGCCAGCCATTGTGCATATCATTAATCAGCCTAGGCTTTTAAGGGATGAAGGGCCAATTGTCCTTGTGTTGGCACCTACTAGGGAACTTGCACAACAAATTCAACAGGTAATATTTTGTTTTTATGGAATATATTTATATCTTTTGATACAATGAATAGGACAGACTTTTGTGATAGGTATCACTGACAATCATTTGACCATATTGTTGCTTGTTAAAGTTTAAAAATCTGTATATTCAATTATATTAAATCTGAAAATCATTGGCTGACGAATAAAAAAAAATGGTATTTACTTAGAGCCTTGTGCATTTTTCAACAACTTTTATTGTAATATGGCTTATATAACCTAGCCTTAACTTATTAATTTCCGTTACTAGAAGAAATTCATTAAAAAAAATTGACATTGAGATTGTTGTGTCATCAAATTAAATGTAAATTTTAGACTTTTGTATATCAAACTTTATTCTATATAAATTAGTTGTTAAGAATTCTGCATAACATCAAATTAAATTGTAATTTATATTCCATCAACACGCACAAGGCTCTGATTGCAATGAACGGGACCTCAGCTGACCTAATGGATCCCAACGACTGTGACATAGTAAATTCAAGTTTTAATCTTAATTATCGTAGAACTTAGCAACACTGGCAGGCTATGTTCGAAAACCTTTTACAGGAAAACTGTTAAGAGTTGAATGGTTCTTTAAATATCAAAATTCCAAATTAAAATGTATTTTAGGTTTCTGAACGTATCCTTTAATTAGTTTCAGCACTTTGTTGGTTATTTTTTGCTTGTTATAAATATATTTATTGTTTAGAAGATTCTTCACGATTCTGTATTAAAATTATATAACAACTCAAAAATAGTAATACTAAAGATTTTAGTGTTATCATTTCAAAATGTTTAATTTTATCAAGAAGTTGTCCCATACTAATTTAGCATTTCCTTAAATTTTCTTTTCAAATGGGGTCGTTCCTTGTTCATAGCTTAAAATCTTTAAGAAAGTAAGGTAAGGAAGTAACCTATGTTCTTGCCCACTTAGATTTGAATGGCTTTGTTCATTCATTCATTTGCTGGTATATTTGGATCTTACTATTATTTACGTACAAAACTGAGATTAAAGAATACTCCTGTCAAAATCTTTTATTATCTTTTTATCCTACATTATACAACTTTGACAAACCATTGATTTCATCATGACCTACATTCTTTGATTTAGGGAGGCTAAAATCTATTTATGTATGGATTTTTCATGTTTCACATGTTCTAATATTACATTGTCATAGTAAAAAAGTTTCGAATATCAATACAGAATCCATTTGTTCATATGTGAACATTGTGCTGAGATTTATTTTTATAAGCTCCGTATTTATCTGTAATTTTTTGGTTACTTTTCCTATATATAGTTACCTCTTGCTTTTAGTGTATTTTTATTAAACTTTGTAGATTGTAGATTCAAATTTCTTTTAGCAGTACGAGCTTTTCTTATTTGTTGGTGCAAGTGTAGTTGTTATACAACTATTTTTTATAATTGTTTTCTTTTTAGGTGGCAACAGATTTTGGACAAAATGTCCAAGTTCGGAACACTTGCATCTTTGGTGGTGCACCCAAGGGACCACAGGGTCGTTCTTTGGAGCGTGGTGTTGAAATTGTCATTGCTACACCCGGAAGATTAATTGACTTCTTGGAAAAAGGTTTGCCATTTATACTCATCATAAAGTTGTTTATTTATTTTCATGTGAAATTATTCCAAATTACTTTTTAATCTATATTAGCTAGTTGTATAAGATTTTCTTATTAAAAAAAGTCTTAATTGTTAGACATAATATTGTTGTCTTTACAGATACGACGAACTTACGTCGTTGCACATACCTAGTATTGGATGAGGCGGACCGAATGTTGGACATGGGCTTTGAGCCGCAGATCAGGAAGATCATTGAGCAAATTCGACCAGACAGACAAGTATGAATATGTATAAAAAAAAAGATATCACGGTTTTTGTTTTGAATGTATTGTTTTTTACTTAATCTGTGTTCAGAAATGTGGAGGGAAATGGGAATAGACATGTCAACCTGCAGACCAAAGCAGAAATTTAATTAAAATTTAGAATCTTTTACAAGCAAATGAGAAAATAATTATTATTTTGATTGAATTGAAATTTTTGTTTTATATTGAAAACATAAATCAATTAAATTTGACTATCTTAGAGAAGTATTTAATGTACCATTCTTGTTTTAAAAGGTGCTGATGTGGTCTGCAACATGGCCTAAAGAAGTTCAGAACTTGGCCGAGGAATTCCTGCATGACTACATCCAGATTAACATTGGCTCGTTGTCCCTGTCTGCCAACCACAATATCCTGCAGATTGTAGACGTGTGCGAGGAGTGGGAGAAGAACGAGAAGTTGCTGACACTGCTCAATGAAATATCTTCTGAGGAGGAGACAAAGACTATCATCTTTGCAGAGACAAAGCGAAAGGTATATTTCAACATTTTGAAGTTTATGTTTTGGTCAATATAGTTTGACATCTTAAGAGTTAGATACTGGAGTAGTCACTATATATTTTTACCGAGTTAGTCCCCCATGACTGGAGATGACTAATCATTTTTCATACACACATGAATTCATTACTAGCTTTGCCCCGCGGTTCTACCCGCCGCGTCTTTCGTAGCCAGTTCCTTAGGGTCGTAGCGTGATGCTTTTTGATTGCGATTAATTAGTCTATTATCATCTCCCTGCCTTTTTTCCATTTATATGCCATCACTAACCATAGTCTACAAACAACATCTTTATATTATTAATTATATATGTATTTAATCATACATTTTTTGATTACACTTGTACATATTTTTTAAGACTATTGACATCAAACAAAACTTTATATTAACTCAAATTCCTTTTCACATTATCTCTACTATTGTGTACAGAGATAGCTTTTAAAATCCAATTTTCACGATGTCTCATAGGTGGATGACATCACAAAAACTATAAACCGCGCCGGGTGGCGAGCGCTAGCTATCCACGGGGACAAGAACCAGCAGGACCGCGACTACGTGCTCAGCCAATTCCGTATGTCTACCGGCGGTATTTTGGTGGCCACGGACGTCGCCGCTAGGGGTCTCGGTGAGTTGGTCCATTATTCACATGTACGAGTTCTGTGGGTTACGTTAACCTTATTGAAATGGAATATGTAGATACTGTTATTGCCCAGAAGTTGACTATCTTGTGTTTGTGCCACTGTATTTAATTTAAAAAATAAATAAATTAAATTTAGATGCTGTCGCGCGATAATGGTGGTGAATTTAGTCCCGCCAATGTATAAATAGTTTGTTATATAACGGCATCAAACAGAAGATTCTGTGTGTAGACAGTCGCGAGGTATTTTTGTGTCTGCCGTTGTGAAAAGGTGCTAAATCATCTCGCGCTGTTACCCGGGGTGTTACGAAGGTCTAAGAGAAAGTCAGGAGCGTAGAGTAAGGTGAATGATGCCATTGCTGATCATTGTGCGCCCAAACGGTGCCTCCTCCTCGGTGGTCATGGACACCAACTGGGAAACGAACACTCCCCCTAAAACTGTATCTTAGTTAATTGACAAATTATTTCTACATTCAATTCTGGTATCAAAATGATTGCAGTGAAAATGGGATGTTTTTGTTTCATTTATCGTTTGGAAGCAATAGAAACAAATACAAATTGTTCCAGTATTCACATTTCTGGACTTTTTTCATTAATATTATTAAATTATTTCTCGTTTTAATATCTTTGGCAAGAAAAATGAATACATTTACTATGATAATCTTCATTTTTTTGTGAATATTGGAATTTGTTGACACTACCTTGAGTTCACCCTGCAGAAA
>DWTW01001338.1:0-12860 GCA_018246275.1 Papilio slateri
CTGACCCCAACCACTGTTACAACCGACCCTGGTATGGGGGTCAGTTGTAACAAAGGTAGAACTCTTCAAAAAATGCTCCTGTAGGCTAATTATGGCATTAGACGCTCAAATGTGATGAAGAATGTGAAGACTAGAGAGCACTCTTTCGCTTCGCGTGTTTAGCGCAGAAATTGCTAGTATCATAACGATTTTATGAGCGATCAATGAAAAATTGTTACAACCGTACCCAGTCTACCCTATACCGCAGTAGATATGGAATTACAGATGATGTAAGTTATGGCTTTAAAATTTTAATAAAAAATGAATTGTTGTAACTGACATAGTAAAATATAATAGAGCTTTTTTTAAAATTATTTGCAGCGTTTTACGGTAAAGCAAAAAAGAAAATAAGTCTATTTAAAAAATTCTGATTTTGTTATTGTGAATCGTATTTTAACTATAAATGAACCAATCGAAGCGGTAATTTTTTCTGATTCCAACGATGTAATAAAAAAAATACTCCATATGTCACTTATTATGTGTTTCTTTGCAGCATCGATATTAACTATAAATAATCATTCTGTCCATTGACGGAAACCGCATTAAAATCCGTTCCGTAGTTTGAAAGATCTAAGCGTAAGATATTGTTTCAGGGGCCGCATTATATGCATTACAAGTGCGAGGGACGATGACTCCATCAGAAGCCTGGCAGAGATAGCACTCAACGCCCTGGTGCAGCAGAACAAGAAATTGTCTATGGTCCAACCCACTCCTAGTACTGATGCAACAGCTAATACACAGTATGTATACATTTTCCTGTGCAGTTGAACTATTGGTTTGCATATAAATTAAACTATTTTTATCATTTATTTTACCGGATACATATTTTGGCCTCAACGGGTTTTGTTTAAGATAAAAATATTATTATTATTAATAACAAAAATTAAGGAAAAATTAATTTATATTTTTTTTAACTGTGCAAAAATCTTGCATGGGACTATTTACTTGCCAAGACAGTACTTGTTTAAGAAAAATACACTAAAAAAGTTGTATTTTTTTATAATGTTATGATTTTTCTTTTTTATGTAAATTTCGTAATTTTGTACGTAATTTTGTGTTTTTTTTTAAATGTAATTTTGATTACAAACACGAACTTTACATTAAATGAATTATTTTGTTATATGCTTTTCAATTTGTTTAATAGATATCAAAAGTTACACATTATTATAGTGTCTTAATGAAAAATAGAGTGATTTTTTTTATCCAATAATAATTTCGTAAATTTACAGATCCTTGGTTGTTCACTATTGCCACTTGGTTATAGTCAACGTGACGCCGGAGAAAATAGAAACAAGAGTTAATAATCAACCTCTTACAGAGGTGAGTATAATATAAATTCGTATACAAATGAACAGAGAAGTATAAATACTTCCACTTCTCATCAGTATTCTGGTAGGTTATGGTATTTTCCTATCGAACCGGTATATTAGCTAATATTAGACACGGGCGAAATGGTTTAATTGAAAAGAAAAAGAGTTGTTAGTTCAATAGTTCTAATGAGTCAGTTCACTAATGTACTTCAGTAGTTCACCTATAGTTCAGGCGCTCAATCTCCGATCGTTAGTTCAGTTGATTCGCCTACCACTCAGGCGCTAAGTCGCCGACTGATAGTTCAGTTCAAGCTGGAACGCCCCAAAAAATATTGTTTGTTTTTATACCGACTTTCGACAGCAGTAAACAAATTTTAAACATTACGATTCCTTACATTTAAACTATTTTTTACTTTAACTCAATGGCAGCAATGTAAGTTCACGGTGACGTAGCTCGTAAATAAACTAACGATGACGTATCGATTAGCTATTTGACCGATTAGAAGAGCCGACGACGCGATCCGAAGTATTCCTAAGATATCCGAGTGAGCCCTTCAGTGATTTCGACGTCTCGTCGAGACGCGCTTACAAGGAAAATAAATTAAACGACCAAATTAATTTATAATATTTTTTGATTAGGAACTGTAGTCTTATTTTCCTTCATATTAATTTAAATCACCATTTGACCAAAAAAAAAAATGAATATCAATTTCCTAAATCGATAATAGTAATTTACAAAACTCATTATTTCTATAAAACAACAGAAAACGTAAAGCTAAACTGGAATATTTATTGGTTAGAGCGTTTAAAATTTCTTAGTAAATAAAAAGATTTATTTTCCGAAATCGAATCGGTAACAAAGCAATTAGGACATCATTTTTTTGAGCTATCAAATAAACGGTTGGACGTGGTATAAGCAGGTGGTGAAGGAACTGGACGGACATAAAACGAAACGAGTTAGTGTTTACTTTAGTTGTTTCTTATCACTACCCTTGCTGCCCAAGTCTTGTTAATATAGACTATAGAATAAAGGTAGTCGGCATTGTAATGCAGATCTCAAGATAGTCGTTCTAACGTTTGCGCATTTTAAGATTATCCTATCCTCTTCTAATAAGAGAAGGAAGGGAAGTGGAAGAGTATTTGACGTGGGCGAGGATAGATAGAAAAAGGAAATATCCTTTGTTCTCTTTATCTCCTCTGTCCATTTAAAATAAGCAAAGCAACGCACCTGCAACTCATTAGCTTGTTGCGAATGCCTTTGGGTAGCGATCATTTAATATTAGGTGAACTACTTGCTCGTTTGCCACCTTATTCTATAAAAAAAAACTTCCTATTCTCAGATGGGCGGTGGACTAATGGGCGTGGAGGTAATAGTCTCGCGAGCGAGTGCGCTTGCCAACCTCCTCGGTCGCTTGGTGTTGCCACACTATAAGCTTGCAACTACCACCGTCACTGGCATTCCTATGAAGGTAATTTATTTATATATTTCTAACATTACTTTTCCGCCAAGTCGGTGTAAAGGTATGTAAAAAAGGCAAGGATAAATAGAGGAGACATGGTGTGCCAGAAACCTCGAAAACTGTAAATTTCTTATTGTTCAAATTATACTTGATACTAAAGCAGTTATTGAGGCCCTCTTTTCATTATGTAATTTAAAACAGCGTTTTAAACGGTGAAAGTTATTCATATGTTTGTATTTTTTTCGGCATAGGCCGGCAGTCCTGAATAAGGAAGCTTTGAGCTTCATTGTGATGCCATGTGTGAGGATGAAATGCTCTTTAGAGCTGCAGCTTCTTAATTAAATATATAGCATGATCATCTTCGAACAGGGGAAGGGTTGGAATTCGTAAAAGATCCCGTTTAAGAACTTTCATATCTTAACATCTCGTGTTTTAGGATTTATTTTTATTGATTGATGTACATTTTTTTGAAGGAAGAACAAAACGCGAGTTCGAGCGCCAACTATGATGTCGAGATCATACACTCTGCGGAGGCGCACGCCGGCCTGAGGGCGGCTCAGACGGCAGCGGAGGCTTTGGAATCTGTAAGTTATTGTACTGAACTAACCACATTCATTTTTTATAGGAGGAGCAAACGATCAAGCGGTTCATTCGACTTCTTAGCATAGAGGTTAAAAGTTATACGTTGAAGCTTTGATTTTAAATCGAGCCAAAATTTTTGTGACGTTCTTCCAAAGGGAGTAAAATACGCTTTCGATTGTTACCCTTTTCCGAGAATATTACCGAGTTGCGTCTGCTATCTGAAATTCAATCTTTAAAAATCCCAGTTGCGTTCCGCGGTCAATTGGGTCCCTACTAATTCCGTTCCATTAATAGTGTCCCCGCAGTCACTTAAAATACATTTAACGTAAGCTCGTAACGTAAGTAACATTCACACAGCCCAAGAGAATCAGGGACGAATCAGGAAAAACTAACTTAACCTTGTTTAATTTTAGTGAAAAAAAAATACATAACCTAACAAATATTTTTGAACCTACCTAAAAAAGGGGGTACTTTGTCCTTTTCACAACTAATACTAATTTTTCCTGAATGATAGAAGAGGTCCATAGTCGGGCGCAATTTTCAGGTAAAATTCTGACCGCGGAACACAACTCGGCAACTCTGATTCTTGATGTAGTAAAAGAGTTACGCTATCGCTCTCTAATTACTTCTAGTTTATAATATAAATACACGTGCAATAACAACGAAATAACATGAGAGATTGAGTTGGTTGGTATAATTGGTGAAAAAGTTTTTACAGTGTTCAGTAATAATGCGATAATACTTGTGTGTGGTAGGTGGTGCTCAGATGGTGGACGCCGCGCGGCGCAGAGGGCGGCGCGAGCGGCTGCAGCGGGCCGCTGTGGCGCGTCACGCCCGCCGACGTCGCCTCGCGCCCCTCCGCCTGCCTCGTCAATTTCCTCCTCAACGGACGCTCCGTCACGCTCGAGGTGCCGCGGTGAGCTCACACTGACCCCTTGGCCGACTTCTTTACAAAACATGAGCAATATTTGATGTAACATAGGAGATCGAATCGATGGAATACTCAAGAAGGACGATATTATGACTAGCCACAACCAAAGAGCATGTATGAGCACGTCTATGTAGAAGCGAGACAGATGTATCAAGATTGTGCCAAATGGAAATTAGTCGCTAATACCGCCTTTCTTTGGTATGGCACCGATGTCGTCGGTATAAGCTCGCTAAGTAGTACGTCCCGTTACTAAGATTAATTAAATAAATACTTTTATCGTAATATTTTGGTTGTATGTGAGCAGCAAAGGCGGCGGACGGTCGGCGTCGCACGTGCTGGCGGCGCAGGGCGGCGAGCTGTGGATCGGCGCGCTCGGCGGCCGCACGCCCTACGACGACCCGCCCGCGCTCTCCGAGGGCGCCGGCGGCCGCGTCACAGACTATAGGTCACATATTAATCATTTACATACTTAGATACAACATGTCCTTTGCACGAATGGAACGATTCTTACTTGACAAAAATAATAGTGAAGTAGAGGTAATATTAACTTATATGTTACACAGTAGTAGAGCCCGCAACAACTACATCTGTTGCACGAATGCCACGGCTCGGCCGGTGAAATACCGCGACCTCAGAGAATAAGAAGGCATGAAGTAGAAGTATTCTGCGTTTCGTCTGATGAGTGAGGTGCCGGAGGCCCAAATCTCGCCCTCTTCCTTCACTCCTTCCTATCCTTTTCTAATTATGAAAAAATGGGAAGGGGGAGAGGATTTGACAGGGGAGGGTATGTATAGGAAAAGAAAATATCCTTTATCCTGTTTATCCCCTCCACTTTACATTAAAGGTAGGTACTACGCATCTGAAACTTATTAGCTTGTTGTATATGCATATGGGTAGCGGTCACTTAATTTTACTTTATTTTAATTTAATTTATATAGATTTTTTGGATCACGAATCTTTGCTGGTGTCCTCAGATCATCCTTCCAAAGTTTTATCAAAATCTAATCCATGGTTTTACAATGCATAGAGGACAAACAAATAAACAAAAAAATATATTTTTATTTAGTATATAGTTTTATACTAAATTTGCAGGATCAAAGAGTTCGGCAGCGTGATGCAGCAGAACAAGCTGGTGGCGCTGCGCGGCGCGGGCGCCAACGGCCGCGCGCGCGCTCGCCTGCAGCGACACACCACCTACTGGCCGCTCACCATCTCCTCCACATTCATATTCAACTTGGGCTCCGTGAGTTATGCTTCAAGTTTTTAGCTTTTACGAATTTTATATATAGGTAACGCTATAATGCTTGGATTGAATCATACTTGACGTTAAGTAACGATGTGATATGAATAATGCAGATGCAGAGCAAATACTACGGTATTAGTGGTGATGCCGCGAAAACTTCATATCGAAGAATATATTTTAGGTGGTGGAGCCGCTGACCCGGCTGGTGGTGCAGGAGACGCTGTCCGAAGAGGAGGTGGACGCGTGCCGCAGCGTGCTGCTCTCGCTGCTCGGGATGGAGTCGCGCCACGAGTCGCCGTCCGCGCCGCTGCCCTCCAACGTGCGGTCAGTTTCTTTAATTATTAAATTTAGACATAGAGAAATGACGTATACGATAAGGATCTAAAATGAATGATTTAATCATTTATGGTTTTGTCCTAAATCTGTGACCAAATCAGTGGCGACAGCCGTTGCACGAATAAGATAGCTCGATTGGATAGTTTCCAACGATGAAATGCCAAAATACCATCGTAAAGTGGAAGCACTTATACATTTATTTTTCTTATAAATAATGCAGTTTAGTATACGTAGAGTTTTCTGTTGACTTACTTATTGTACGGGCCATACAGCAAGTTTCGTGCATATAACCGCCGATTTGTGCTAAGTACGTCTGTACTGACTGTCTAGTCGTAAACAAAGCAATCGTCACGCACTAATAAAAAAAAGCATACGCAAGGTGCGACTCAGATTATTAAACATAGGCCTTTCTTTACAATAAACTATTGATCGTAGTGTCGCGGTGGGACCTTTTTTGGCCTACAACTACAACATAACTACTACCGGGGCAACGTCAACGGCGGAAGCCTCAATATCCTTTTGGTCCTTCGAGCCGCCGAAAACTGTTGTATGAGCTTTATTTGCTCGTAAACGCTTCCGAGGGAAAGGTATGCTATACTCAGGAACCAAGCTTGTCACAATTTGTGCAATTGTCCACTTCTATATTTTCCGCTGTTTCTTCTTTTTGCCCCGAGGCAGCATCTTCTTACTTGACATATGTGGATAGAAACAATTATTCCTCCCACCAGCATAGCACCGATCGTGTAGTTTCCGATGTAGTGAACGCTCAAGTCTTTGAGTAAGCTCTCCCGTTCCTTTTGTCCAGCTATCTGGTTTTCAACAGATTTCTGATCTTTAGATATGTTTAATGTAGGTAGTACAATCTTTATATTTTTAAGAGTATTCCACATATTTTGCTCGTCTATTGTAGGTACTTGCAATGACATTCCGATCTTAGTTTTGCTACCAAAAACGTTCTGTGAGTAAACGGTAGCGTCGTCGTACCGTATCACACAATTCTGAATTACGGTAAGAAATCACGATTTTGTTACCGAGCCGGCCAGTTATAACAAATTATATTTGTTATAACTTGATTTTTGCATACGATGCGGGTCGAACATTCCTCGATGCAGTTATATAACCATATGTTTGGTCTTTGTAATTCGATCATTTGATCAAGCATGGCTGTGTTATTCAATCACATATGATTTTATTTACATTTCGCCTCAGTACTTTGGCTTCATACGATGTTGTGGCTCCATGTAGGATAAGGATTTCTGTGTAGGCGAAGCATATGTACCCGTCCACCATTATAGACGAACATTGTTGTAGATCCATTTCTTCCATTTGTATAGAGGTACTTTTTACGAAGGTCACTCGTATGTAGTTTGATGATATCTCTATCACCTGACAATGGTTGGCAGTATGCTGGCTGTATATTAGTATATCGCGATATAATGTATATTCATCGTCGCTTAACAACGGAACTTGCAGCTTGAAAAGTAGTTATTGTTTAGTGCGACGAGCTTTTTGACGTAAATAAGTTTATAAATATTTTGAATATTCGTTGCGTTGCTGTTTTCAACTGTAAATGTTAATATTTTCTATGTAATTCCGGCAATATTATTGAGTTGTTTTGATAGCTGCTCTGGTATGAATCGTACCCGAATGTATATATTTCGGAGTGCCTCTTGCACAAATTTTTCTCCATGCCGCTATAAATGATTGAAATGTGTTGATAGATCCGAAATACCATTGTCGCAGAGACCTCTTAACAACTCCATTACCACGAATAATCCAATATTAATATCTAGTGAAAGCCAGTGTTAATCTTGCTCCACCATGCAGTATTTGTTTATGTGCGTGTTCAATTATAAGTTGGGTCAGCCTTCTCTTTCCTGGTACGATAATGGGACGTTTCATTTCTTGAGTTTTTCAGAAGACCTCAGATGCGTAGAATTCCATTCGAGTGGAGGAGGAGTTCCAAAAATGGGTTGAGTTTCAAAATGGTGCTCCGGCTGGTCATTTTTCTACTCTATTAAGATATGTTATTTCATTTTCGAAGTAACTTTCTTATACTGTTTTGATAATTATACATAAAATATTGTTTATTTCACTCAAAGTCAGTGCACTCATTTGCTTTTTAATGCTTCAGCGAAACAAAGTATCCATGCAAGTATTCTTGTTAAATGATTCATGTTGCTATATCGCTTAAGTAATGAATCAATTAATTTATTTTGAATTGATTCGGGTTCCGTATTTTAATCATGTAACAATTCGTTTGAATGTCTTCGTTTGTCGTGTAAATTTTCGTTATTTGGAAGGATTTCTTTTCCAAGTTCCTTAAACCATTGAGGTTCTTTGTTCGGCCTCTCGTTGCGCAGTCTGCTGGGTTTTCGGACGTTTTTACGTAACCCCAGTACACCGCAGACACGATGTTAATTATTTGTGTTGTTCTGTTTGTTACGTAATTTTCGTATCGCTTGTGACATTCTTTAAGGCATACTAAGACCACTTTAGAGTCAGTCCAGCAGGATATCCTCAAATCGTAGTTTACCAGGACCTTGGTAATCTTTTCTAAAAGTTTCGTTAGCAAAACTGCGGCGCATAGTTCCAACCTCGTAATCGTTGCTTTTCGTTTTAGTGTTAAGAGTTGTAAGCGCTGGTCGGTGACGTAGTCCGGCTGTAGATGACGCAGGCGCATAGCGATGATGAACATGCGCTCGATGCGATCACTGTATTGTTTTCGTTTCTTATCCACCTTGGTAAACTGTATATTATAATATTGTTTATGTTCGAAAATGGAATGTGTCACTTGTATCGTCCCATGCCAGTCAGAATAGATGCTTCATTGGTAGACCACTTCCTCAAAGTAAAACCACCCTTTTGTAGTAGTTCATAAAGTTGTCTCTGTAGAACCTTTATTGTGATGTCCTGTGATGACGTCATCCATATCAAACTCGTTTTGTAACACCTTTTTGGCTAACGGGTATGCGTCGCCTTCACCGGTGGCGAGTTGTTGCAGAGTGCGCATTACAAGGAATGGTGAGTAGTCCTTAGTAGAGAGTACATAGTTTCATCTTTTTGAGTGGTTCTCTCATTTGCTCCCTCCATATTATTTTTTGAAGACTTTGTTGATCAAGATCAACAAATCTCCTTATTCATCAAGATGAATAAGGATTTGGCGGTACATTTTGGCAATATCCGCCATTAAAATATATCCATAATTCCGCCATTTGTTGATTAGAGATAAAATGTCCTTTAGAAGATTAGGTCCTTTTTCCATTAAGTAGTTTAGGCTGTAGCCGGAGTCTGTCTTCATCGATATATTGAATATAGCCTAATTGGATGTATTCTTGAATTAATTCTTTGTACAAGTTAGAAAAATGTTATTGTTTCGGTATTTTATTTTCTAAGTGAAGAAACTGTGCTATGGCTTGAAGCTTAGACTGGCCCACATTCTATACATAGTTAGCTTTCATTGACATTTTAAGAGTAAAATTATATAGATAATGACCGTTCGTTGCTCGCTGTGTCGCTTCTGTGTATTTGTCACAGTATTCGTCCTTTGTTGTAATTTCGAGATCTGAAGGGATGTCTTTTTTCTCCCAAAACCTCGTTATCTCCTCTTACTCATTTAGAGTGACTAAACAGTTGAAGCTTTTCGTAGCGCCACACAGTATCCAACCTAATTTAGTTTGTTGTGCTACTGGCGGGACACTATTATGTTTAATAACTCCTAAAAGAACTTTAGAATAAATTTCTGCTCCTAGGAGTAAATCAATGGGTCCAGATATATTAAAGTCTCGATTCGCTAATTTAATGTTGTCGAGATGTGTCCACTGTTTTGTGTCAATAGTTAAGTTAGGTAAATTGTTGATAAGTTTTCGCATTACTAACCCTCCGGTGAGGAGTGTATAATCCGGTTGGATGGATTTAGATTCTTAGCTTAATAAATCCTTTGCTCGTACCCTTTATAGTACGACGCCAGTTTCAGCGGCGTTCATCTTGTGTCGAGGTAGGTTGGGGTCGAGCAGCATTTTCAGTAATCAATGTTACTTGAAATCCTTAGTCAATTAATGTCCGAAGGATGACGTAATTAATAACGTTCTTTGTTCTTGATTTTTTTTTCGTTCCGTTCTTTTCGTTTCGTTTTCGTTCGCTCAGTGGCCGTCGACTTTACTTTGTAGTTATTATCGTATAGAAGAGAGTGATGTTTCTTATTGCAAGTGTGACACCATTAAAACGAGTAGCATTTATTTCCGCCGTGAATTAATAATTTCTGCATAAATTCAAAATGATTGTAGTTTGATTTTGCGTTGCGACATCCACATTAAAAAATTTAGAGCACTGTCTCAGCGTATGATCGTTTTTTCAGTGACGCATGATATGACTTTGTCCACCTTTCTGAGTATTTAAAGTTCGTTGACTTTTGATTGTTATAATTTTTATATTGATTATTCATTGAATTGCTTCCAGATGTTTCCAAAGATAAAAATTGCATTTCCAGGAACTCCATAAATTCATCAAGTCTGGAATTTATCTTGACCGTTTTATGTATATCCTGTAGTCACTCTTGGTGACGTCATCCAGTTTTTCTGGATAAGATAGGAATATCTATCCCAATATTTTCTAGCCCATACAAACACTCTTTCGTGGTGTCATATAACTTCTTTAAATTCGCTGAATTTGCGTTATCGATGGATGATTGATTAAGCAGCTAGATTTGAAATGAAAAGTGATCGCTTATTGTCGTAGCGATGCTGGATGATTTTCAAGCATGAGTCCTAGTTCTCAGCGCTCAGGGAAGGTGTTTGATTACCCTTTCCGCTTTTTTAAAATCTCATTTTCTGCATTTTGTTTAGGGTTGGAATTTTGTGTATCGTCTCGATGTATAAATCTCTAAATGACATCCAGTTGTTGAAATCTCCATTTACCTCTGGTAAATCCATATGTGGTGTCTATTTTACATAAGCTGTTTCAAAGATTCTTCCTTCCTTCCTTCCCAATATTGTATTATTTTCCTCCCAATATACTATTTTTCTTCGTAACCTTTGTCGTTGTCTTGCTGGAGATAAATTATTTCCCTGCGAATCTTGTTGATGGATTGCCACTTAGTTTCTAATATTTTCAGATGATCTTTCAGTTTCCACTTCTCGTTTAAGTGACCTCTATTAGTTTTGGAGACCGCGCGCTCCAAGGCACTGAAGTTACACATTTGATTACGTAACAATATCGATAAGCGCTTGTCTTTTGTTGTTCTTTACCTCTTTCAATTGTCGGTATTCTGAGGTTTTGTGATATTTTTGGATTTGATATGCGCGAAAACCCGGTTTCCGTATTAATTCGCTTTGTCGATGAGTCATCGATTGCATTGTTTCGTTGAAAATTCTTTTCGTTATATCAAAAATATTTCGCTTAAAGTAGTCATAATCACCCTTGCTCGGCTCATATATTCTCTCGTGATTTGATCGAAATTCGTCCTAGTGGGATTGTAGCGCTTCTATGCGGCGTGTTGAGGTAGTAGTAGGTAGTCTATGGATGTTCTATTCACCCAATCCTTATAGTAAAGCTTTGATTTTTTCGTGGCTATTTTTTTTAGTTTTTTTTTTATGAGTTCCACGAATTCTAAATAGTCTTCTTCAGACATTATTAGTGATTGCTCATGCATGTGTCTCGTCATGAGGTTGTAGGAGTTGAATTATCAGTAGACGTTATCTCTGTTAAGTGGTTTTGTTTGAAGCAATAAACGTACTTCCGCCGTTAACGTTACCCCGATAGTAGTTATGTTGTAGTTGTACGCAAAGTATCTAGATGTGAACTAGATACTATGATCAATAGTTTATTGTAAATAAATAAGTTAATAATAAATAATCTGAGTCGCACCTTGCGTATGTTTATAATATATTAGCACGTGACGTGTTTTTAGCACAAATCGGCGATTATATGCAAGAAAATTGCTGTCTCTGCGTTATTGGCTCGTACAGTTATAGAAGGCACAATATCCCCATCTTGTCTTTTAAATACCGAAGGATAGCTATAAGTGAGATGCTTGAGCTTAATAACTCTTACGACGTTTAGAATTCACACCCGCTGCGCTCGGCAACCTCACGTCCTATTAACCTGTAGACGCCTCCATAAGGCAAACAGTGGCTATAAGACAAATTAAGAACTCGAGCTGGCCCATTCTTCTGACTCTATCATGGCTAAGTGGTGAAGGTAGCGATGTTGTTGTGTAATGTAATATGTTTGGCAGTGTGAAGTGGAGTGGACGTCGTGAAGAGCAGTGGCGGCAGGTATGGGGCGAGTTGGAGGCGCTAGTGCGCGCGCACGCCGCCTCACCCGCGCACCGCGCCCTGCTGCGTACGCTGCTCGAGTGCCGGGGACACAATCACACAACGGACGGTTTGTATCTCCACACACAACCATAACAAGGATGGTACCGTACTCCTACATACAATCACACCATGGATGGTATGTATTCACACACAATCACATTACGGACAATAACTACCCACACTCAACCACTCCACGGACTGTAAGTACTCCCCATACACAGCCACACCACGAACGGTACGCATCTCCACGCATAACCATAACAAGGATGATACGGTACTCCCACACACAATCACCCCATGGACGGTATGTATTCCTACACAATTACACTACAGAAAATAACTACCCACACTCAACCACTCAACGGACTGTACCTATCTCCGAACACAACCACACCACGGACGGTGCGTATTCGCCACACACAACCATACCACGAACGGTACGTATCCCCACACACAATCACACCACGGACAACACCTTTCTCCGCACACAACCATACCACGGACGGTGCGTATCCTCACACACAATTACACCACGGACAGCACCTATCTCCGAACACAACCACAACACGAACGGTACGTATCCCCACACACAATCACACCACGGACAACACCTTTCTCCGCACACAACCATACCACGGACGG
>DWTW01001339.1:0-12860 GCA_018246275.1 Papilio slateri
ATATATATATATATACTACTGCACTAACGCTAAAGTTTAGTTTTGCGTTGATATACTTTGATGTAATTTTGATTTACAAATGTTCTTCATACTGTATAAACACGCTTACCTTAAAACGTTCTAAATATTTGTAAGCCCGTAGACAGCCTCCACTGCACGAGTGCAGCCGCTGTGTCCACCACACCGCACCTCACACCTGACGTATCAAATGCTTTATCTAAATGAAAACAAACCGATTTGAAACAAATATAAGTTGAAGTAACGTATTTGAATAACTGAATAAATATTAAAAATTTCTATAATCGATTCGCAGTAACTAACTAACTAACTAACTATCGACTAAACTGAACCGATAACTTAACGTTATAATACGTAAACGCACAATTCAAACAATGTGGGACACAGCGCTGCTCGTACTGCATTTCTTTAATGTTCTCATCTGTAACTTAAGCTGTGTACCTAAGTGACTCGAAGCTTAGGTTTAGTCTTTTCATGTTTTCCGTAGCAATCTAACTGCAAACATTTTGGATTATGATTTTATTTTAGAACAATTAGTTTAATGAAAAATTAAGTAAAATAAGTATAATTCAAGTAAATATATTAGTCTCTTGAACACAAATTATGTTCAACACGTAAGCTTTCTTTAATATTTTCATGTACATCAAGTCGTTCAGTTCCACCTCGCTGCTCATAATTTAAAGGTTTGCGGTTAGTTTTCTACTCTTGTGGGCCCGTCCGTTAGCTCGTAACTATTACACTGACGTACGGTCGCGAACAAAAATACTTGAATGTGAAAGTAAATAAAAAGTTTACGATTACAAGAAAATACAACAACATTTAAATGGGTCTTTTCTAAAAGTCATAGTATTTTCATATAAATCCAATAGCGATCAAGTCAGGTCAGGTCAAGTTAGGTTAGGGTTGTGGACGGATCGGAATAGCGTCAATATATCAAGAGGTATATGTCGAACAATGAAATTTAAAAATCTTATATAGCGATAAAAAAATGTTACAACGATGTCTTGCTGTACTGTGGATGCTCGCCTGTGACTGTTACTGAGCGCATGTTGAAGTATTCTCACCAAGCCGGCTGTAAACTCCGAGTCCAGTAAAAATTGACCTGTTTGCCAAATATCATTAAGGTATCTAATCTTTTTAATGCTATTCAAACTATAAGACGGCTGCATAAGTTTTAAAGCTTCGATACGTGTACTTACAGTTACAGTCTTCCACTGTTTTTGTTCGTGACTGTACCGCGTAGCTCTTTACTGTATTTATAATTTATCCTCATTGATATCTCATATATTTTAAATAACAAAAATCAACAACGATGAATGTAATGATAGTTTTGGTTGATCACTTATTTTATTGTTTTTTTTTCATATATCTAAAAGGACTTCAAATATTATGTCAAACATAAAAAATTGAAATTTTATTTTTTATTGATTAAGCGTTATATTATCGTATTTCATTATATTATGTCGTTATAATTAAATACGTTAATTAAATTGGGAAAAAGAATCATAATCGTATCGTATTCGTTAAAATTTTAATTATCATTACGAAGTTAAGAACATGAATATAATAAATCATAATAGTTTAAATAATATCATACTATTTAAACATTAGTAATTTATTGTATAAGCATCATTTAATCGTACACATATTATATTATATTATCATTACGTAAATTACATGTGAGCGTTAACGTAATTATACGTAATGAACCGTTGTCACGGACGTGTCGCCGCACTCGCCGTGGCCAGCGTGCGCCGCGAGCACTTACTTTGGTAGTCAATCGCCAGGTTAAGCAATATTAATGTAAATATAGAAACGAGCGCCCGCACACGATCACTGATGAGTCAGTTACTTGTTCTCTTGCCTTCATCTCTTCCCTCCCCGCCGACTTCTTAACTCAAACACTGTCGTTAGTTAAATAAACAGGTCATAGTAAAGACAACATAGTCACTAAATATATTTCAGCGACTATGTTCTCTTTATTTGTTATTTACAAAAAAAATACAATCTCTACCGAGTATCCTACAGAGTTGCAACTTACATATGTACTTCTTAAAATGTTCTGTTGTCTCTTAAAAATGAGTCGTGTAGAGATCAGTAGGTAAGTAAGTTCTCCTGTTTATACGATAGCTCTCGTAGACATTAGTTTAGGGTTACCTTTGAGATTCGCTTCCGTTATAAACGGATGAAATCTTCTCTTTAGTTTGAACTTTCTACTCAGTAGGACAAAAATAATTTAAAAGTTTTCATCAATTATACAAGGACACCTCGTTTAGAAATTAACTAGCGTTTCATGTACATACATACAACTTCAATATAATTTTAAACATTCTTTTATAACTTACCACAAAAAACTAATTAAGATTAAAAATAGCTTAAAATGTTTTTAACGATTCCCGGACCGGTCGATGAGACTCTAGGCTTAGAATTTGAAGAGTATGAGTGACATGACACTTTTATTCGCTTAATTGTACGTAAGCGCGGTATGGACCTCTCAGAGCTGAGCTCTAAAGCTCAGTGCGTTGTGCGCATCGAACACAACATAGCAAATGAAAGTCACCAAATATCGGAATCGCACCGAAGACGGGTCCAGATATTCTGCCCGCATGTCTGTCTGTATATATACGAGCTAAATTCTTGAGTCACGTCGTGATTATATTTAAATTATAAAATGTTTTAACAATTTTATGTGACGTATTATTACCTAAACTTAGATTCTAGTTGTTTATCACTATCTATTAAAATTTATCTCTTAGAATAATATAATATAAATATGTTAATTCTGTACGAGTAGCGTTTGCGATAGTTGTATGTTAGTTTAGCTCAGGCCTTCGGTCGCCTGTTGCCGGTTCTGTTCGGCGCCCGCCCGGCCGCTTGCCATTGTATCGATTCAGCTCATGTATTATTTGTATATCTATTCCATAATTTGCTTATAAAGTGCGTTGAAAAGTTTTAATTGATGCATCTTTAAAATATAACATAAGAAAGAGTCCTGAGATATTTCCGAGAGCCAAGATTATTACATCATCGGTGTCGTATCAAAATTTAAATAAAAATAGAAGACAAAATAATATCTTAGCTTATGGAACATATTTTAGGATATTTATAGTTAGTGCAGTGTTATAAAATTAAACATTTAACTTTTAAAATGGTCGAAAAAAATAATTTGAGAATTATTTTTTACTGAATTATATAATTACTGAAATAAGAGAATTATTCTATTATCGTCTTACTTTGTTGCCATAGAATTTGAACTGCAATCGTAGCAACATTATTAGTGTTAGATGTAAAGAAATTAATGAAATTGTAATCGAATATATTCTGCCTAGTGGTGTAAAGTGGTCAGTACATGTTCAGTGATCGAATAAACTTGTTGAAACAAAACTAATGCAGTTTCAATGCGTGCCCCAAATCTCTGTGTTGATTATCAGAAAATTACTTTTTAGTTATTTCAGATACACACCATTTTTTTTAGCATTCTATCGCCTGGTTCTTCACCTTTACTTATACTACGCCACGCCTCGCTGCACGACGACATGCAAACAGAGAATACAATAAAAGTAAATACATATCATAAAATAAAAAATACTCACTAATTAATATCACTAAGGGGTTGGTAAATTTTACCTATTTAAGATAATTTTAATTGTCGTTCATAATTTTTACCAAAAAATTATGACTATTATATGAAGACATTATACATTTGTTTTATGTCATATTGTTCTTGTATAACTTTATTAATACTTTTTACAAAATGAAATCGAGTGAAACTGCATCTGGAAAGTGAAAAAACATTCCGGTTTTCCACTTCGTACGACCTAAAACGTTTCTTATATTTCCTCTACGACATCAGTAAATTTTTTTTACTCGATTCATGTTTTTCAATGTATACTGAACGTCAGATCTGACGTAGAATGTTCAAGTTAAATATCTGCTTAATCGTATGAATTAGGGTTCAAATTTAATTAGCCAGTGCGAAGGGGGTTCGCGTCCCACCTGCAGGTCGCGGGAAGTCCCCGCCGGCGGCAATTAGTCAAATTAGCGAGGGCTACGTGTTTGCCGGAGTCCCGGCCGCATCGGGACGGGCTCCGGGATAACAAAAGAACTTCTAGGACTTAAATTAAAACAATTTCTTTTTTAATAAGATGTAATTTCGGATCGGATCTTCGTGTGCCGTGTCGCAATCTGGATATTTACCCAGTATTCAGTACCCAGATAAAAGATATTAATCAACTGTGACAAACTACTCATATCTTAAGCTGGAGGACGATATGAGGTTTGTTACTTTTTCGCGCAAAACCTACTGTCTAGTCTAAGTCTAAATTTTCGAAGAAGGTCGCTGACGGCTGTTAGCATAAATATATTAGAGATATCTTTGATACGAGCGAATAGTAAACGACGAAAGCAGGCCACGTTGACCTAAGGCAAGCGGCGGTGTGGGGTCACGCTGTGGGGCGCACGCCGTGGGCGCACGGCGCGCGCTCGAGCGCTCTTCAGTTCGTGTAGTGTTTGTGAGCAGAGAGCGGGTCGGGTTCACTCGATCATCCGCCCTTATTTGTCCAAACCACTTCATCTTCTATTCAGTCTTGAGAGCCGGAAAAGGCAATGGCTTTGTGCCACTAATAAAACATCTTAACTTTGCAGTTTCCATGCTATTTACATTTATGAGTAGCTTGATCATAATACGAAACACTAAATTGTGTGGCGCTGCCGGTGCCCGTGGCTGCAGTCGCTCCCCAGCAACAGTATACCTGCCTCATTTCGCCGTTTTTTTCCATGGTCAAATCATACATAAAATACTTCATCATTATAAAGTTAATGACTTAGGTGTGAAAACGTAATAAACAGACAGACTTACTAATGCTGTCACGTAAATTAAATCTCTTCAAAATAAAATAAAAGATACGAAATTATTAATTGGTCGTCAAACCAATCCATACTCCATCCGTTATCCGTGCGCCGTCGAACATCTATCGCCTTACAGTGTACTGGTCACTCGGTCACTTGGTCTTTGTGCGTGACAAGTAAGGAAACCAAGTGGATTTTTTACATTAGAATTTGGAAAAGTTTACTAATTTATATAAGGACCGCCTGTAAATCAAACCTAAATAATGAGGTTGCAATTTGGACACCCAATCGCTGCGCTATCGCCGCTACGAGGTATTAAGAAAAAAAAACGTTTTCACATTCGCCGCACCCTTTCAATTTGGGGAGCTTTCGAGCGGGCGCGCACAAAGCGTGTACGTGGGCTAACAAGGCGCGGCGCGGCGCGGTCGGGGGGCCGTGAGAATTTAACAAGCCGCGCAGGCCTTCGTTCGTGATGCTAAATTTGTCCACCCGCGCCGTGAGCGACTAACGATACGGAACGGAAGGGAACGAGGGACCTGCAAAAGCCGCTCGCCCAATCGATATTAAATCAGCTTTAACTTCGATGTTGCCCACGTTGTTATTTCGAAAAGATTAATGCAATTCTAATCCATATACGACAGATCTTTATCACCATTGCTACGTATCACTTTGTACCTTTAATATATGACGCTGTATGTCTAAGACTTATATACTCGTAACATGATGTGCTTTATGAACTAATCTATCTAATACTAATATTTAAAAAGCTGAAGAATTTATTTGACCAGTGAAACGCCACGACCTCACTGAAGATAGGCGTTAAGTAGAAGTATAGTTCTGCGTTTCGTCTATTGAGTGAGGTGCCGGAGGCCCAATTTTAGTCCTCTTTCCTTTCCCATCCTTTACTAATAAGAATAGGATCGGAAGGGAAAGAGTTTTGGACGGAGAGGGGATGAATAGAAAAAGGAAATATCCTTTTTCCTGTCAATCCTCTTTTCTGTCCATTAACGGTAGGCAATGCATCTACAATTCATTTTTGCTAGTTGCAGATGTCTATAGGTAGCGGTCACTTTGTATCAGGTGACTCACCTGCTCGTTAACAACTTCTTCCATTAAAAAACATCAGTTATTGAGGAAGAACTATTTAATATCATGCCACGGCCCTTAGGAGCCGAGCAGAAAAAAAAGGACGCTAAGTTCGTAGGGTGTAATAACGCCGGCGAGCAATGTCCCGAAGTATTTTTTAGGTTCGTTCGTTTCAATCAAAGGATACGGCGACTAAAACCACGAACACAGCTATAAATAAATATGCGCTCACGCCCGTAACCCAGAGGGGTAGGCAGAGATCACGGATATCCATTTAGCGCGATCCTGGCACACCTCTCTCGCTTCATCTACATCTATACACCTACGCATACAAGCTCGTCGGTTACGGGTACTCCTTATATCGCCCTTCTATAGTATGTCACTAGTCTGATCGATATAAGTTCTTCTAGGACGTCCCCTGCCAACACTGACACTCACTTTTGCAAGATAAATTTGTCTTGTCACTCTCTCTGCATTCATCCTTTCAATATGCCCGAACCACCGAAGCATACCTTTCTCAAAACATCCACTTTTAAACCACACTTTTCCTTTATAACGCTATATTTAATCGTAGTAGAAGTGGAGGTGTATTTGCATCCCTTATGAAAAACGGGGTAGATAAAAAAACAAACCATATATTATGAGAAAGCGATTAGACCTCGAGACATCCCACATAGCAGTCGTTATTGAAGGGAAAACTAATTAGCTGCTTTGAGCGCTTTTTGATAGGGGCAAAACTTATAAGTGAGCGTTATCGACTTGCTAAAATTAAGTGTACAATGCGGTCAATAGATGGCGCTAGTAGTACTGTACTGCAACTATTTTAGTTTG
This sequence comes from Papilio slateri, assembly GCA_018246275.1. Lineage (NCBI taxonomy): Eukaryota > Metazoa > Arthropoda > Insecta > Lepidoptera > Papilionidae > Papilio > Papilio slateri. Next base: position 6,784 of record DWTW01001339.1, read on the forward strand.
CATATTGTTTAATTTTAATTTATTTAAATGTCTGAAGAGAGAAACAACTGTTATATTGTCTTCTGTATGTTTTAGTTTTCAGTTCTAACGTCAGGTCTCAATGCCTGCATATATTTTGGGTCATTAGAATGCTAGCATGTCGCAAAAATGTTTATGGCGGGCTCCATGTGACCAGATGACAGGCCATATCAAAATTGAGCAGAACGTCACGGGGCACAAGCAAGTCATATTCTGAATTATACAATATTTTAACAAATTAAATTTCTGTTTCAGATCAAGTAAAGAGCTCAATGCCTGTTATAATAAGAATTCAATAATAACTCAATTTTGATGTCGCAAGTGAAATTAAGATAAAATAGTATATAAGTTGTATATTTATACAAATAATGTTACTCAATTTTACACCATGTTTTACAATGTAAGCCTGCATCGATTGAACCTTTTAAGGCAAATAGCCAATTTGTGAAATACTTGTTATATATTCCTGGTAAGCCATCTGGAGTCCCTCGCATGTTATCAGGGCTTGCTTGCCTGCCCTAACTCAGATTTCATGGAGAGAAAAAAAAACGGTAGCATCTTGCGAATTTATAAGACTTACAGCCCCGATCGGCATTTTGATTGACCAAATTAGGACCACTGGGACTTAAAATGTTATTTTTACTTAGAATGTACATTTCCCAGCTGCCTTAGGCCGAAGTCAGAAGATCAAGTTTGTTTATAAAGAAATGTTCACCATGAATACCTGGCTCCGGGCCCCCTTGCTCACCAAGTCGGTGTTCTCGCAGCACAAGGTATTTCACGGCATGTTCGCGCCGATTATAATTTTAAGCATGTTTTATTGTTAAATAAACATTTCGTACGCATATGTATTTTTTTATTTATAAAACTTTTTTTCAGGTTTTTATTTCGACCATAAAATTACCGCGAGCTCACGAAATACCGAACGAACAAGATTCAGTTGCCTAGACATTCCTTCCTACCCCTATTCTACTTGCCCTCGTTGTACTTACATAATGCTATGCATCTGCAACTCATGGTTGATAAATAATGTAATACATGATACAATAAATGATCAATTTTACAAATTAACTGCCGCAACTGTTAATTTGTAATAGTGATCATTATTACCCACCCAAGTTGATAATGCGCTGCGACCTTGTCAAATTTACGTCCACGTGACGTCTTCCGCAAGTAAAAAGTATGGCTAACAAAATAATTCTAACGGTGAATTTAATTTATTTATAATTATGGAATTATTATTATCAATAAGATATGGGGTTAAGTATGTAATAACTGTATACATCTTTTAAAAATGAAACCAAATATTAATAATTAATAATTTGTTTTCTTCACATAAAAGTCTGTTAGTTAAATTAATGTCTTTTTATCACCCGATGTTGATTTCCGTGCTGTAACGAAGAATTTATACTGGCTTGGGTATAAATTCCTCATTCAGGTTAATATTTTTGATTTTACCATGTCATCATCAATGTTTTGGTTTAGTCATTAAATCTCATTCTCAAATTTATGATGGCGACAATAACAACAATGGCAGGAAACATCGGCTTGACCCACTGGTCCTGCGAAGGGATGTCAGTTGTCATCGCACAGAGCTCCAATCCATCAAATTCCATCCACACCACCTTGATGGTTGGCATTTCACTACCGCGCGGTTTCGAGTAACTTTCTGCCTCGTACAACCGCTTTGTGGAATCATCTGTCTCCGGCGGTATTTCATAACTAATACGACTTAGGGTCTTTCAAGAAAAGAGCAAACTCCTTCCTTAAAGGCCGGCATGGCTTCAACAGTTCCTCTGATATTGTGGATGTTCATGGGTGGCGGTGATCACTTAACTTTTCTCTTAACTCTTCTCTTATAAAAAAAAAACAAGAGTGTTGCTAACGGTACTGAGTGTTCAATGTCACGAAAATGGCGGCCTCGCGCATTAGCAACTTGCGGGGGTTATATGAATATTTATACGTATAACATGCATACGGATACGTATCTTCTATTCGAGGGGTTGGTTGGCGATTTCTTATTTTTTCCGTTGTTTGTATGTAATTCATAGGTGATAAACCAAATTCCAGTCTTCTAGGACTTCAGGTAGTTAGTAGACCCAAGAGGTTTTGATGATCATCAGTGAGTTAGTAAGTCAGTCACAAAATCGATGTGTTTCAGATGGTAATCTGTGACCATGAAAGTTAGATAATTTATACATGGTACGTTTGGTAAGTAGGTATGACATCTTATCTTGAAAATTACCGATTTTTAGCATCACACAGACCAAAGCTTCAAAAATAAGCCGAATCGCTTCGAGAAACTCTTTAGTTTGGTTTGGCTAGGCAGATAAAATTATAATATTTTTTGGAACACACGTAATGAAAGTTTGCCTCATTTTTAAAGTTAATACATTTACACCAAAGGGTCTAAAATAGTAAAAAAACATTAGTTGAGTCATAATAAAATCTATAGACTAAATCCATAGTCTATGCGAATCTTACTACAATCGTATCTTTGTGTATATTTCGTGTTTAATAAAACGCTAAAATATCATCTTGTAATTTTATTCACACCGAATGGTGCGAGTGTTTGCGTTGTATAAGACCAGTTCAATTTCCAGCGCCTCGTTGTAACGTAGTTTCCCTATAATTTCACGTAATTGTTTGCGGTTTAACCTACCTTTAAATGGTTAAGCAAAACGAGCGCGACCACTTTGTCACAACGGATTGTAAATAATTCCACAAAGGACCGGTAATGAGGCAAACATAATATGTATTATTAAATGTGTCCTTTCATAACTTAAAATTTTCCTTAAGTTTTTTTGCGCACGACGTTTTTGCAGCCTCGGCGACTTGCGATCTGTGTTTAAAGCGTTTAATATCGTTGAACACATGTTACGACGCAAACGAGAAGCCATTTTGTTAAGATGGACGCGAAACATACTCACGCGTACTCACAAAATATACGTTTTTAATTTTGATCAACAGACATGCTTGTTATTGTCATAGTGGTAGAGTAGGGCTTGTCATAGCATACTTGGCACGATTCGATTGAAGAAGGAATGATATATATCACAGAACGCTTAACCCTTTAAAAGTAATCACGACCGCTCCTCCAGATCGGTGACAGGTGCACTACACCTGTCACCGATGTGGAGGGCATTGATGATTAGTAACGCCATCTAGTGACATTTCTCCGAACACTACGAAGCGTCTGCTAATTTTCTGTCGTTGAGGATATTTAGTATCTAATAACTAGAGATAGGCCAGTGACCGAAATTCGACACATAATTCCCTTTAGTTCCTATTATATTTTATGTACGTAATATATGAATATTTAATTTTATTTAATTTAGTCTATTCGTAACATATTCTTTAAAAGAAATTTAGCATACTCCACAAAAACTTTAACTATGTTAAATCTCTAACACTTCCGCACGTCCAATTCGTAAATTTTTCTCGAAGTTTTCTCTTAACTATACAAATTACAAATAAAGATGACGGCATCACTATAAATACTATTTTTTAATATCAATAGATAACATCAATGTATTTTGAATATTAGGGTATGAAGGTTTGCATACGGCGAAAAGGAGCATAAAACCAAGCATTTTCATAAAATGGAAAATTTTTACCGCCTTTATTTTTACTTTGGCACCTTATTTACTACTATCTCCTACCTATTTCTACCCTTTACCTACTACTACCCCTACCCATTTCTACCCCTTACCATTTATTAACCCCTACCTACTACCACTACCTATTACTGCAACCTACTTACTACTACCCTTACCTACCACTATCCCCTACCTACTTTTACCCCTACCTACTTTTACCCCTACCTACTTCTGCCCCTACGCACTGCCTCCCCCTACCTACTTCTACCCCCTACCTAATAATACTCCCTACCTGAAGTGCTGGCTGCTTTTTGCACTCGCCGCGCAATATGGTTAAGACCGCCATGGTAGAAAGTACACTATTATAATCGATGGCATTAGCTTTGCTTTTTTTATTAATATATCGATAAAGTTTTTCATAAAAAAATAACTTTTACGATAATGCAATATAAATGACATAGCTTTAGCTTAATCCACTTTTCCTTCATAAAAAGTTTAGTATTTATATTTTTATGTATTTTTCAATTGATGGATTATCTTTATACATATTTTATTCCTCATCGTTAGATCGCCTTTTACAATGTCAGTTTTATAAGGTTTAATGGGAAACGCAGAATTACATATGATGCCATGTTTGAAATGTAAGTGAAGTTTGTGTTTTAAGTTATTTAATTTAATACATTTGCAACACATTTTATTAAAAAAAATTAGCACGGGCACGTCTCCTCCACGGTAACTTTAACTGTGCCAAATATCACACCCGATATTCTTAAAAGTCTGTTGAATTATTTCCCTTCACGTATATAGATTTATATTGAGGTTTTATTAATTGCTTGAACCCTTCACTTAACATTACTGGGAACGAGATATCTTTATTCATTAAGAGGCAAAACGACTTGTAGCTTAATTCCATATTTAAAGTGTGCCTGTGTTCAGTGCAGAAGTACAAGAAGAAAATAAAATAAAAATAACAAGTTAAGACCGTAAAACCATTGTTCAGTTAAATAAGAGAGATTCGGTCGGATCTTTGCGACAGCATGTGATTCGTATACTTTTTTGGTAGCCATGTTGACGATCGGTCATCGGTATTAAAGAGGTTAATAAAATATTTGTATTTTGTTAAACAAAACTTATAATAATAACCAACCTAATATTAATTTTTAATTATGTAAAGTTTATTTTAACAGTAAAGTCATCGCAACAACGAGTCATAATAAATGTAAAGTCGTAAAGAAAAGGGTTTGTTAGGATTGAAATAAGTTGCTTGCATGTTAAACTAAGCGGATGCTCTCGAGCAAAGAATTAGAGTGTCATTCAATAAATATCAATTAACTAGTGTAAAATGTTTCTCTAGTGATGTAAAATCTTTGAGGTCAAATACTACTGTCTATATTTAAAAAAATGTAATTAATTGTGTGCTTAAATTTTTCGTGTTTTTTTAATGGGAGAATGTGGCAAACGAGCACGGTTCACTTGACGATAAGTGATCGTTACCCATAGGCATCTGCAATAAACAAATGAGTTGAAATTGCGTTACCTTTTACGGATTTTAAGTTTAATGGACAGAGGAGGGAATAGACAGAAAAAAGTATATTTCCTTTTCCTAACCATCTCCTCCCCGTTCAATCCTCTTCCCTTGGCCATGCCATTCATATTAGGAAAGAATGGGAAGGGGAAGTGGACTAAAATTGGGCCTCTGGCACTTCACTCATCAGACGAAACGCAAAATACTTGTACTTCACTTCCATGCCCCTTAGGGCAACAGATGTTGTTGCGGGCTCTCTGTTAAATATTACACACTGTGACTACTACACTCTGTGTGTAGTTTCCTTTAATTAAAATTCCTCTATTGTTTTTTAAATTGCTATGTTGTCTCTAAAAATGACGTAATATGTTGAAATAAAGAAATCAAAAGAGTAGTTAATATTTAAGACATACTAGTTTAACGGGAGAGCGCCTGCGGCGGCGAGCTGGCGCGTGGGCGCGTGGGCGCCGACACGGTCCTACCATTTGTACGGGTGATGGCAATCGATTATACTATAATTTATTCAATGAACTTGAAATAAATAATGCACCACATTTAAGTACTAGGCCGCTACATGATGTATCACTTTATATCTCTATAACGGCTTTCAACCGAGGTGACCGTGCAGTTGGTTTACTTCATTTCGTTTTTTTTTTATTTGATGTTATATAGTTTATATATGCACAATATAAAAATTAATAAAGAATAAAATAACAGGAAAGTTCTTTAGTCGTTTGTGGGGAACTGCTGCTCTAGCTTTGTGTTGGCTCTTCAAATGTTTTTTTACAGCGGAATCTTTTATAAGTAGCGTTAAACAACTTGCCAGGGAAAGCAGCAGTTTTGCTATTACGTACCACCGCAACCAACGCAAGGTAGGTCTAGTTATATTAATAAAGCACATCTATACAGATAAATAAAATTGGAGTGTCTGTATG
>DWTW01001340.1:0-12859 GCA_018246275.1 Papilio slateri
TCCTTATATATACTCATTCATTTATAAGAAGACTGGTTCTAAGACAAAAAAAGAATTTTTGACTCGTAGTTAACGCTTTTGAATAATTATACTTCGCCTTAACGCCTTCTTAAAGACGTCTTACTGGCTACACATTTGGTATTCCAAAGTCGACAGTTTGACATTAAATATAGCTCACTTGCTGTGTAATTGATACCAAATGGTTCCTTGGAGTTATCGTAGTTCCAAAAAGGTAAATGCTGCTATTAAAACACATTTCCAAAAATCTATTCACCGTAAGTTTTGATTCTATACCCCTGATATAATATGCTTTTTACCCGATTGACCCAGGAGCCAGAAGAAGGTAATATTTTTCGCGCGCCTATAAGAATCTTTTGTGACTTCTTGTAGCTTAAACGGTTTGACTGATTTTGGTGAATAAGGTGTCATTAGATTCGTATTCTTCCCCGCAGTGTCGTAGCTGAGGTGAATGATGATAATCATAGTCTGTCGGGGTTTTTTGTTATTTAGCTCTTTTATAATGTATTCATGCAATAGTGTATTTGTGAGTACCTGAGATTGTGCGTTGTGGTAGACGTAAAGTTTTTTTTTTATCGTAGAAGGTGGCAAATGAGCAAGCATTTCACCCGATATGAACTGAACGCTACCCATAGGCATCTGCAATAAGGTAATGAGTTGCAGATGGACCTTTTAATGGACAGAGGAGGAATTAAACAAAGAAAAAGAATACCCTTTTCTGATCATCCCCTCCCCCGTCAAATCCTCTTCCCCTTCCCATCCTTTCCTTATTAAAATAGGATAGGAAGGGGAAAAGGACTAGGATTAGGCCTCCGGCACCTCGCTCATCAGACGAAACGCAGAAATGAAGTTGTGGTACTTCACCGGTCGAGTCGGCCCATTTGTGCGACAGATGTTGCGGGCTCTACCACTGTAACGAGCAAGAGGTTCGAAACCTCTAATTGTAAATATCCTGAACCATAAGATATCTGAAGACGTGTTGCCAGACTGCATAGGGAAACAGAAGGTAGGTAAAGAAAAGGAACGATAGGGAAGGTAAAGATATTGTGCCTCCGATGACCTCACGTACCAAACTAAACGTAGAAGTATGAATGCTTATTTCGTTGTAGAAGGTTACATTCGTGCCCTTTTATTTCCTCGAGGCTAGCCTTACACGATTTCACAGCGCGAACGGACTTTAAAAAAAATACAAACACGACTTAAGTCGTACCTCGGGAAACGCTGGAATTTTCCGAAGTCGCCAATTGGTGACTTAAGGGGCTTCACTTTTGACATGCCGATTAGGTATATGGAGGTGTGGAATATCTTTGGCAACTGATACAATTAATTTCGATTAATATTTAAAATATTTTTAGATTCAATTATCTATGAAAAACAAGAATGACATTACGATAAGTGAACGTTTATTTAATCTGTTTTCTTTAATCAGCTTCATTTATAATCGTTTTTCTATACTATCATTTAATAGATGATATAAATGATATAGACACTTTACGTCGGTGATTGATCGGTTTTTAAACGATTTTAAACATTATTTCCAATCTTACCTACCTATCAATGTTATCTAGAGCTGTAAAGCTCAGGCTTAGGTTGCTTTTCCACCGATGTGCTATGCTGCGATGATGTAAAAGCCAAGCTACGAAATATAAAACGGAACGAGTAAGATGTGCTATGAAGACGCATCGCGAAGTAGCTGTGCTAGGAACATGCGCTTGTGCTACGCGATGCAGCCACAGCAGGGAACGCACGGAGAGATGCGGCGCGGTGAGGTTCCTACTGTAGGTACTCTGCTTTGCACGTATATACCTACACCATCATAGGACACATTAATAGCAGAAATCCTTCCAAATAAAAACATAGCTTAGCTAAACCAGTTTCCACCGGTGCTATGCTATGTGGACCAATGAAAATGATTGGTGAATATCAAACGTATCCATAGCATCGTAGCATAGCACAATCTCTGGTGGCAAAGCACCCTTAGGCTTAGTTAAACTGCGATCATATCGTTACATTTTCTGTCCATTATGTATGCAAAAAATCTTCAAGTCTTTTTAACTGTAACAATGAAATAACCAGAAACTGCTGGTTACCAATCGCGTACCGAGTATCGTTATCGTAAACACTTATTGAATGACATCCCGAAGTCCTCTCGGGGGTCCTTGAGACTAATTCACCAAATGGAGCATCCTAAGCGACCGAAGACTTCGGTGATCTCCTAATCCGGTAATATAAATAAGGTAGCGATTCGATCTGAGGTTCCTGAAGGAGCTCACCAGCTTAGTCACGAACTACTAAGACAATTAGGCTAAACGCCCTCTGCAAACTGGCGCCCCGTGTAGCTGTACACATTTTTATTATTCTATTTTATATGCGCATGATTATGCGTTATAAAATAATAAAGGTAAATCATAAATATTACCGATCTAGTTGGTTAATGGTTTCATAAACGTCGTTGTTTAAAAATATATAGGTATTTTATTTTCTTTAAAATCACCTTATCAAAATCAAAACAAAAATATTATACTTAATAGTATACAGTATAATAGGTTATGTGGGCGCCTGTCAATACTAAATACGTAAAATTAAATTCATCGGGCAGCGGGCCGAGCGGTGCGCGGCAGCAGGACGCCCCGCTCGTTAACTCGCCCTGGAGATGCGTCCGCGGCATCAGGCCTTCACTAACATATGTGTCACATTTTAACATAGTTACGGTAAGTTTACACTGCTAAAAATATGTTGTTATGTCTCTCCTTCTCTATAAAAAAACAGAGATGACAACATGTTTTAGGTGAACGATTTCGGCAGTGTAAACTCACGGTTATAATTAAGATTGCAAATAAAGAAACTTGCAATTTTACAAGTCTTTGACGGTGACAGGACGGCACATCGCATCGGGCTCTCCACGCCGGGCAGCACGTGCACCGCAACGTCAGGCCAATCAGCAAAGATCTCCGTCAATTCATTTCCTACATTTCTAATCCTAGAAATATAATGTCGATAGTTATTTATTCATCAATCAGAATTTTTTTTTAATATTTTCATGTAAATATAACATTTTTCGTAAATTTTTAGGCAGTGATAATAGTTTAATTTTTAAGTTGCCATAGAATGTTTAATCTTTGCCTAAAGAGAGTCTATTAGTGAAATAAAAGTTGAAGATGAATTGAAAATTAAGTTATGACAACTAAATATCGCTAATTTAAGGTTATATAATCGGTGATAGGACATTAGTTTTTAAAATAAAAACAGCTCGTGTATAGGCGTATGATTTATTTATTTATTGATAAATAAATGTGACTTGAATAATTTTGTTTCGGGTTAAAATACCAGACCAGGTTAAGTACCAGACTTAATCTTATGTTATCCTTCTGTGGCCATCCTTCTGTATAATACGTTTTCTTAAAATATTGACCGAAAACAATATGAAATATAAAAAAACTGAGCTTGAATACAGATTAATTAAACTTAAAACAGATCAATTATTTAGTTTACTAAGATCAAAATCAATATAAAAAAATTTATGGATGTCCGACTATTTCAAATTCAGTGCGTTGAGACTGAAAACAGATCCATAATTCTTTAGATAAAAATAAAAAATCGTATAAAATTTGTTTAGATCTCCAAGTTCAAATCCAGATTATTTAGGTTGAAAATAGTTTAAAAATGTTGACCGGCAAAAAATGAGACCATATCGGAGCACGTTTCAACCTCCTGTTACATGTTCATTTACTCTTCGCAACGCTTGCCAAATTTACCTTTTTATGATGAGGTATTTTGACGCAAAATAAGAAGTCAAAACTTTAAAAAAAAAAAAACAAAAAATTGTAGCAATTTTTTTTTTAATTTTACATGCTGCCTGATTTTTAAATGATGCCTTGTCTAATTCACTAGAATGCTATATAATGTAATATAAAATAAAATAACTTTATTGCGTAACATTATAATATCTTAAAAGAAAGATAGATCTTAAAAGATCTTATAATATCTTAAACATTATAAAATCTTTAAAGCTACATAATTAAAACTTGAAATATATGTAATATTTACCAAAACTTAGTATATTAAATAACATTATATGTTTATAACTTCAATAAACAAATTAATACAATCACATGTAAGGTTGAAAGATAAAATATTTTATGACAAAATTACCACGATTTCGTTTTGTTTTTGTTTTACTGTTAAAATGGGAAACTAGTGCTCCTATACATAAACATATGTTTAAATATATAGTTGATAGTCAAAACGGCAAGTAAGTTTTCACATATGGCTATACAAATAAAAATTAAAAACAAAAACAAAAACAAAATCGCAAAGAGAAAAAAAAATTGTTATGAAAAACTTTAACAAAATAAGTAAATAAAAAGAAAAGGCTAGCGAGGTGGACAACCGAAAAATTCGTCAAGAAACAAACCTATTTTTAACAAACGTTATTATTTTTTCAGAAAAATACGTGGATATTTTCCAGATCCATTTACCCACTAATAAATTGATCATTTGTGCAATTGACTGTACCTAAAGTTATTAATAGTAATTAGTAATATCAAGACAAAAGAAAATAAATATTTGAAGACATCTTTAAGTTCTACATAAAAGCAGTAGCATCATAATTTCAATGTATTAGTAATAGTAAGTGAAATTAATTCAAAATTAATATCATGTGAAGTATACTGCGTAATAACAGTAGATTTCTTATGTAGTTGACTGTACTTAAAATTAGTTGCTTAAAGCCACATCAAGATTAAAAAAAATAGATATCAGTGACGGTGCGTTCACACATCAACGAATCGTTATTTATACCGAATCGTGATTTAATAGGATTCGTTTTTATTTTGTCAGTGCAAATTACACTTCTATGACCATATTCACTCGCTCACGAATACTAATTTAGTAAGAGTAATTAATTCAGATTCGGTAGTGACGCACGTGTGAGCGAGCCCTAACTTTAGAATTATAACAATTACAAAGTACTATTAAAATAATATTACGTGAGGTACAATGCGATATAATCATCGCAAGCGTCCAACACGGCCTGTTGCAGCGTCTCGTCCCGCGCAGTATCCAGTGCCGCCGTGTGACTCGGCAGGAAGAGACAAATTCGTGAGCTATCGCCCCACGAGTGGTTTTGCGTACCTACAGATTACAAAGAAAACATTATGAACTTTTGACTGGACCTTTGGAGAGTATTAGCCTAAGCATCAGATCTATAAAAAATCCCCTTTAAGCAGCTACACTTCGCCTGGTAAAATGAGTGTCCTTTTTAGCCCAATTGTTTTTTTTATTGGTAATGTAGGCAGTAAAGAATACCAGTTTATTTTTATAAAAACAAAAATGTATATCTATGTCAAACGTGATAGAATCTTCAGTCAGTGTAATCTGAGCTTTGAGATTGACCAAGTCAGAGCGGCAGTGGACGTTCCCCTGCACGAATGTGCGAAGAAGGCTGCAGTTAGGGAGGAGTGGAGGCGCTTAGTGAAACGGGTCACTACAACAACTTGATGACCACGACCAGTCTGTCAAGACTGTAACGATAGAGAAGAAGAATCCGAGCTATACCTAATAAACTTGTGAATACCATACCGATAACTAGTGTTTGAATGTCTCAGTATCCTTTTTTCCTTTGATTATTTTTACCTTTTGCAATGCGTCTGCTATTGTTCCGTACATGAGTAGCAGTCGTTTCGGTTGTTTGCAACCCTATCCAATTAAAACAGTCAAAGAGAAATTATCTAGCGACTAACAAACCTATACAATGTAAAACCTGTGTGTTGGTGAGTTATGGGTACTTACCATAGTATTTGAGCGGCCACTGATGATGCGAGTGCGTGCGCGAGAGCAGGCAAGATGGCGTCGCGCCCGGGGCGAGCACGCGCGCCGGCCACCACGGACATGAGCCCAGCTTGTGCCACACCACGTCGTCGTAGCTGAATAAAATTAAAGATGGTTTAAAATTAAAACAAAAATCGCAAAACTTTGGTTCAAATTTTTTAACGAGATGGCGTTATTCTCAACCTTAAAATTATTTTCTTATCCTCATGGCCCTAGTAAGAATTAAGACAAAGCTATGAAAAATGAAGTGTCATCGGTCCTGGGAGCAGCATCAGCTGATGCACGAATTGGGTCGGCTCGAGACGGCCGTAAAGAGAAGCTAATAAGTGAGGCTCTATTTGCTACATCCTACATACCCTCCTCTCCTTTTCCTAACAATACCCTCATCTGTGAAAAGGCTTCTTACAAAAATATAACAACTGATACTGAAATTAATAGAACTTAATGGAAATGGAATCTTTAATGGAAATGGTATCTATCAAACTGAGAATCTCTAACACAAACAATGTGTATTGCTCACCCAACCCTCGGACCCCACATGCAGCTGGGGCATAGCTCCACGTTCTCTTTTTCTTTCTTTACGGTGCATATGGTGCGGGTGCTCGACAGTATTTTATCCACAAATGTCACTTCTTTCTGGGCTTTATTTGGTAGTTTTTTACGATCTGCAAAATTAATTTAAAAATATTATATGTTGAGTCATAATCATGTGAATTGAATCGAATAATACATATAAATAGTGATTATATTGGCCTTTTTGTCTACACCAATTGGTTTCTAAGTAGTGACATTGAATGACTTTTAAACAAAATTCATATATTAGTCAAACAATGGGAGTTCCTGTATTTAAGAGGCAGAATAAAATCATTTTGTCTTTATACAACAATAAAACGAGACCTTCATGTTAGTTAGCGGATAACCTCATAGAATTACTAAATGAGATAATGATAATGGATGGCCGATGGGGTCAAAAGGAATTGCGACAAAATACAGGATGTCTACCTAAAAGATGGACCTACGATTTGATAAACGTTTTGATCAAATTTGGTCAAAGTGTACTCCACTGCATGAAGGCGGCCTTATAATCTTTGGCGCGGCCTAGCAACAGTTGACGTTTCTTACATATTCGTAATATGTTTGTAAAAGATAGCTAAAAATCAAATAACAAATGGTAATATAAAACCTCTTACAAGTATAAAATGTACATCACATAATTTTTAGTATTGTTACCAATAATAAAACAAGAGGGTTCCACAATACTCTTAATAGGAAAGATCTAAGTTCAGTATATTAGTAGATACAACATAGTACATACGAATTATGGTAACAAGCCATTCCCTACGGCATGATAGATGGAACGACGAGGGACAGTGCGGGCACTGACGAAGACGCTCCCCTTTGCCGCACACCAAACACCATGGCGCGTGCAGAGTTATCGGACTCTTCTCCGGTGATACAGATTTCTGTAAAAGAAACTCAATGTTAGAAACATTAAGGTTCAAAATTACACGTTTAAAAATTTCAAAAATTTAATTATATTAAGATTGTTAAGTCACTAATACATATAAAATATCAATATTTATTTTTTTTGTACATTTTTAAAACCTACCAAATAGTAGCAGTTATTTAGATTGTCAACTATGACCGAAAGCTGAATCTATAAGACAGAACTGAACAGTGAATAAGTTTACAAAATGTTGCCATTGCAATGATTCCTTCAAGAATCTTTTCATTGGTTTTTTTAACAAGAATCTCTTTTTGTAAAAATTTGGAATAATTATAGATTAAAGTAAATAACATATTTGTAACAATAAATTAACAGTGAAACATGTAGCTTGCAGTCAATATTATGCAAATGTGAATTCAATTTTGTATCTCATTCTTTGAAGTTTTTCCTTAAATACTTGAATGAAGTTTTAGGGCACTGGTCATCATATAAATTGATTGCTGGCTGTTGGATTTTATTTTATATGGTAAATAAAAAATATGTCAAGGAATTGAACTATTCAGAATTGTACTAACATTGTTATCATTTATATCCTTATTGTCAGACTGTTTATGAACAAGATTATATCTCCAGCACTGATGTAAATAGTTCTCAATTTCCTTCTCAGACATTGATTTTTTTATAATCATTTCAAACTTATCTTCCGTGCTTGCATCTATATTTTTAACATAGTACAAACATTCCTCATTTTCTTTATTATCTTGGAGTTGTGAATAAAATTCATCGAAAAGCATTTCCTTCCCACGTCTCACAAATTCCTTAAAAGCATTCTCATATTTGCCTTGTTTTAAAGGTATATGCCTTATATCATATGTTGTGTTCAAGTCTGGTTCCCTTGATTTTAATGGTTTTACACTTAGAGGTAATGTGTGATCTTCTTTGATTTTTCTCTGAAATATTTATTTAAATTTCATATTTTATTTTTATACATTTATTAAGTTACTTAATTTTCTATATAATAATTAGAAATAATTTAAAAACATAAATATTATTATTATACGAACTTTATTTGTTAAATATAAGAATTTATGCACATTAAAGCTTAAGATAAGAATTCATAATGTATCTTATGAATCTCAATCTCATTATGAATTCTTATATTAAAAGGAATAAAACACTTAGAATCATATTAACTTCATAGAATAGAAAATGATAGTCTTTACAACAGCACTTATTAAAATAACAAACAACTGTCTTAGTAAATCCAATATTTCAACATTCAGGACCTTGAGAAGCTAGAAGAGTACAACCTGGACAGCAAGAACATTAAGATTAGATGACAAGTTTTTTATTAAACTCATTATTTTAGTTTATTTTATGCATATATATACACATTCAAGGATTGTGTATGTTGTAGCTAAATTCATAATTAATAAAAAAATCCTTCTATCCTGTTATATTGAGGTCATGGGGTCATGGGTCATCCCAAACTATGATAAAATATTAATTGAAGGTTTGTTTTTAGTTTTAATTGATTCATAATTGTAGTATTTCTTTACTTATTATACAGTTACATTGGTTAAAGTCAATAATTGGCTAAAGTCATTACCATATTAATGTTAATGTACTAACTTTATTATTTTTTAAATTCTGTACAGTTATTTAAGTTCTAAATTGTAATACTGCAAGTTTAACATACCTTCCTAGGCACCGTAGGGGTCTTAATTGGTAAAGGTATTTTATCAGCTGGACCATAAAATGGTCTAGAACGTTCTGCCAAATGTAAACATGTGTATGGCAGCCACATTTTATTTCTTGTCCGAATTACTTCAACATAGTAACACAGTTCTGTGGTCACATTAATGCCATCTTCATTTGGTGAAATCCCTAAAACTGAATTTTAGTTTTAATTTTTTGTACACAATTATAAATCAATGTTTACAAATTTATAATGACTCGAAGATGCTTTGAAAGAAGATGAAGACAGAGTTATTTTTTATCAATATTTGGTTAATTCTTTTTATTAAATATTTATATAATATTGAACTCACAAAAATCATTTTCATTTATACTATTGCATTTTATTCTTAAGTTTGATTTGCAACTACTACATTGTGTGTTGTTAAATATATGAAAATAATAAAGGCCTTATAAAACCCATAATTGTTATTTTATTTAATGCCTATGGCACTAGTCCTGCGCTTCTAAAGTTTTAGCATTTTATGTTCATGGTATAAATGTTATAAGCAAAATTAACATTTTTAACAAATTTTACAAACTTTCCATTGCTACATGTACATAATTTGATTACGCGCTTCTCTACATTTCTGTTTTTAAAATACCAAGTTTTGAAATAAAGTAAAATCTTTGAAGTTGTAAATAGTTTTGAAGTTATTAAGATTTTTTTAAATATTTAATACAGTTTACCAAACCTTTATCATCGAAAAATAATCCCTTTTCATCTTTGATTACTTGAACTTTAGCGTACACTTTTTTACAAATGCGTGCTAGTGCAATATCACCTAATTTCCAGTGGAGAATGCTCATTATTTAACTTGCACTTAATCAAGTTTCTTATTAACTAATTATCACGGTTGAAATGTTCAAATTTTCACTAGAAAATGTCTCCTTGATATATAAATACCACAATCAATTCTGAGATCACTATGAGGGCGAAGGCAGAAGTGGACTAAGTCAAATAAGCTTTTAAAATGTGATTTGTGAGATAGTGTTTAAAATGGTTAATTAACAATATAAGACTTGCAAGGAATAAAAGATAAAAGTTCAAAATATCTTACGACTTTATTACATGTAGTTTTATTTTAAATTAGAGATTCTCTCTTCTCTTAGATTCTCTATGGTAAAAGTGTCCTCTATTGTCGAGTAGAAATAGCATATAACGTTTATTTGTTCCATATTAGTGTGTAATTTAAATCAGTAAACAATTTGTATACATTGTTTAAAATACAGGATTAATGATCGCTTAGGTTTAAAAAATATTAATTTTAAATTCAACTACGTAATTAAAAGAAGCAATAAAAGAGAAAAATTATTAAAACAATCAATGTTTCAGTTTTTGACTAAATGTTTAATTGTTGTGTGTCATCTAACGTTGAGTAGCAGAACTAAATTTTCTCAATTCTTTAAAATCAATTATTTCGATAATAGATGGCAGCACTAATACGATTGATCACAAAGTATTTTATTTTTATTTGGACATGCAAAGTAGCAAACCTACAATATATTATCTGTAATATCACAAATTGAAATAAATATACATACTAAAATCATATAATTCGAGGTTACTATATATGTTACTTAATACTGCCATTAAGTATGTAAAGAAATAAGACATTTAATATGAAAATTTGTTGATAAAAGATCACCTGTAACTTTAGTTGGTTTAATAAGATCCTCGCACTCCTTTCTCGCTTCTTCTCTGTCTATACTATACACAAAGTACTCAAAGGTTTTTTTTTTACCGTAAATGTTATTTATAAACAAATATGTAAGTATATCTACAAAAAATAATAATATTAACACGTGTTTTTATTATAATTGTTATCGTACAACACCCCATTATTATCAGTATTACTTTCCATAACAACACGACGTATATAATCTGGTGTAGTTAAGATGTCGCCACACGATTGGTTCATCTCAATCGGTGGGCGTCTCGCGGCAGCGCAGCATCCAATCGACGAGTCACATCTCGTATCTTGTTGTGAGATGGGGGACCGATTGTCAAGTCGGTGACGTAGGTGGCCACTATATACGCGTAGTAGGTACTTTTATATCTAAGCTCTGGATTAAGCATTATTTTGATACGACAATGATTGCAAATATGTTGTCGAAACTTGTTTATATTATTTTTAATCAATAGTTTTTAACAATAGACAATACGTTTTTATTTTTACATTTTCCATCATATTTTATGTGGAATAGATATATTGACTTTGATTATTTTTTTTTTGTAAATACATATATTGACAACCTTTGACATACTTTTACGGATGAGTAATTTAAAAATAAGAAAATGTGATAGAAAGAAAGTAAACTATACTTAAAGCAGAAAAACAACGGGACATTAGAGTATTATTACATAGAAGGATAGCAGAGAAAAAACAATAATATAGACGCGAAACTGAAAAGTAAGGATAGATTTTAAGACACTTTTACGAATTATTAAATCTTACAGATGCATAATTTTAACATTCTTTTTTATTGTGTTTATTCATTCTTTCTTAATTTATATAAGATAATCTATTAGTTTTATCCTTAAATCCAAATTTTATTAAATTAATCTAACATAACACATTTCTTCTGACACAATGGGCCAGCATTTTATAAATTTTTAATTAAATTTTCAGCTATAGAATTGATCACAAGATGAAGACACATTTTTGTTTTGAGTAACGGATGAATTTACAAGCTACCTAACAATACTGTATCGGTCTTTGATAAAAATAAATAATTTATTTCCTAGCTGTTGCCGCGGCTTCGCGCTCATTCGTCTCTTTATTTTCCTCGCTGGAAATTTTTGTAATTTAATTTCTTGTCGTGTCAACGGCCGAAAGTTAACTTCGTCAACTTATAATCGGACTAGGCATATCTCAACTGTGAATTGTGAACTGCACGAATAATTTTATTATTATTATTTTTTTATTAAAAACACGCAATTTTAAAACTTATCAAGGCACGCCGGGAACGAGCAGCTAGTATAAATGCGTAAAGTTTGTTAAAAATGCCCGCCTTAAAGACTCGACCAAACATCATAAAATTTTGCACACACATTGTCAGGGGTAGAGAAAAAGACGCAGAGTACGTTTTATGTCGAAAGAAAAATCACGCGTGCGAAGCTGCAGGCAACAGCTACTATCGTGTAAATTGAGCTGGGAATTATAAATAAAAATATAATAACAATGTCGGTGTTAGTGTAATGAAGACGCCTGAGTTATGGGTCAGTTGAGTTACGGTCAATTAACCGTGCAGACCCGGGGTAAGGTGTGCCCTTGTCGCAGTGAAAGTGTCGCGGCAGATGCGCCTACTGGCTTTCACTTGGGTACATTCAAACATGCTTTTGAGTTATACATAGTTATGTATAAATTACAAATAAAAAAAGACACTACTATCACGTTTTCTTAATGCGTCATCACATTAGATTAAGCAGAGGCTTGTATAGAAGTAATGTCCAAGTGTTGCTGGCACTCAGACGGACTGGCTGGAAAGATTGTTAGAAAAAAAAAAGAAAAAAAATGTGTTTCCAAAATCAAATGTAGTGTCTATTATGTGTGTAAAAAGATTTGTACATAGTTATGGATAACATAATAGTTTTTTTTTTATTAAATGTGTGTGGTTTTAAAAAGCGTATAGTATTATTTTATACTAATGAAATAAAACGCGTTAAAGTCGTGAACAAATAATCATACTGCGTTGTTTGGCCAATCCGGTAATAAAAATAAAAAGTAACGGCCCGAGCCGAGGCTCGCGAGGGAGCCCTCGAGCTTAGTTACTCTTAAAGAGGTTCAGGCTAAGCGCCCTCTGCGCTCGGCCACCTCGAGCCCG
>DWTW01001341.1:0-12859 GCA_018246275.1 Papilio slateri
TATGTCAAAATCGAACAGCTCTTACTGCTAGAGCCATCTACTGACAAACAGCGAGAACTTAGTTGCGCACCTAATATTTTCCATGAAATTGTAAGAACTTAGTCCATACAATTCACATATACTCACATAATTTTCAAAATATACTCGCCTTCACTATTGATCCTTATTTTCGGATTTAAAATGGAAACCACGCATTCTCTCGTTTTATGTCATAAATATGTAATCAGCAAAAACAAATAAAAATGTGGAAAAGAACTAGAGGGCTTCTTAGAAAATCAACACTTCAAAGCAATTGATTCTCCACCACCGTGCCACAGCACTTTTGTGTGCTGCCAAATTTTAGAAATGTATATTTTATACATTTTTTTAAAATAAGTTAAATGATAGAAATGTTCTTATATATATGTATATATCAAAATATTAAACAAAATAATTTAAAAGGAAAATATATACATAATACATTATAAAGAATAGGTATATAAATACATAAAAATGTGTTAAAGTTATTTTTTCTTTGTTTGCGTCAAATTTTGAAACCGTAGAGAAGTGTGCTGCGACAAAAAAAGTTGAGAATCATTGCTTTTAAATAATGAACCTTAATAAATAGAGGAAAGAATAGTAAAATAAAGTGAAGAAAAGATTTACTAATATGAGCGATAAAAAAGTAACTGCTATTGCTGTAAACTGGATTTCGTCATATTCGTTTACGTTGTTACTTTTAATTTATTGTATTAGGATAGAAATATTTTGGTTATTTTTAGAAATGGTATTTCATGTGTCCGTATCGACGTAGCTTGCTTTTGTAAAAAAAAATAGGATTTCATAAATGTCAGTATTAATGCATGTATGTAAAGTCTATGGTCATAAAATTGGGCAGAGTTTTAAAAGTTACCGCTTATTTCCACAGAGGCGCTAGTGTGTTTGGGCTACAATAGACAAGAGATCGAGTTCTCCTTGGCGGAGGCGAAATATGACGACGTCTTCGCGACGTATTTGCTTTTGGGAAGAAAGAGTACTGATGTAAGTTCTTTTTATTTACTTTAAATAATTGTTTAAGTTTATTAAATCAAGTATTCTAAGCGTTTATTTTCTACAAATAAGTCAGAATGAGTTTAGAGTGATTATCGATTTTCGTACTGTCTCTATCTAGACTAGATAGACTAGACTGTTTTTAGTTTAATTCACACACATACGAGTTATAAACATGTACAGCATGTTTTGAAACCACTATATCATGGGTTTTGTGAGATGGTGAAAACAGAATCTGCTCAATAATCCTCTTTCGAAATATGCTATTTTGTTAACTTGGACTCTACTGGTTGAATGTATTATAAACTTACGATGTCTTGGTTCTTCCAGCCGGAGTCTGACGGCAGCCGGTCGGGGTCGTCGCTGTCGCTACGCAACGCCGCCGCGCCGCAGACGCAGCCGCAGCAAGCCAACGCGCACGCGGGTACGTGCGCACTTATGCGCGTATATACATCTCTATGCTATAACGTCAAGTTACAGTATGTTGTGAAAAATAAGAATAATAAATGATAATGTAGTCATTGAGGATATGGTCGATTGATGAATCGATTGGCAACGTCCAGTTTACAATATCGCTTACTGCAAGTGAGTTATTTAAATTGTCCATTTGTTTACTGCACGTCAGATCGGATCAAAACTAAATCTGAGGTCTAAATAATTTGAAACACCAAGATAAATTGCTTGTTATTTTTACTTTATTGATGCCCGAGGAGGTTTGGCGTCAGGCCGGCGGCCGGCTGTAAAAAAAACTTTAGTCAAAACCTATTACAGTATGTACTGCTGTGCCGACGCCACAAAAAATGGCACGAAGAAAAAAAACTTTATTATAAAAAAGAGAATTACGTGTCGTATTTTTTGTCACAAAAACATAAAAGTATAAAGCAAATTTCTGATACTGATATTAGAATTGTTGTACAGTTTGAACATAAACTAAGAAATCGCTAAGGGGCCTATCAATTAATTTAACATTGGTATCAATTAAATTTAAAAGAGAAGTTGATAATGATATTAGTTTGACATTCATTATGTCTGATATTTTATATTAATTATTTACTAATAGCAAAATCAGAATGTAGTAAACGCAGCAATAAATAGAGAATTAATAATGTATCGAGCGACACTAAGCTTAAAATAGGGCAATAGCGCTTAGGGCATAATGTCGAGGGAGCTTAGCTTATTCTAACTGGGAATATCATACTCTATCTCGTACTTGACAACCATAAGTGACGTCTCACAGCCGTGACGTTTGTTTTGGCGCGAAAGCAAATGTCACTCATCTGTCATTCGCTGAAGTTATGACGTTTGAAAGTTATTTAGATATAATTTTGACATGGAATGTTTTTAAAGTGTTTTTTTTTTATAGACTATGGTGTGAAACTTTTTTCTCCCCTTTTCATTTGTAGTAAACTCTTTGATCTCTTCCTTTGAATGTTTTGAAGAATGACAGTATATTGACATTTCCTTTGCATCCACGAATTGTGATGTTTGAATATGGTTTATGATTGTCAAGAATGTATTATTTTTTATTTGTATTTATTGTCACTTTGGAAGTCCATTGTGTAATATTGCTTTTTATTTTTTTATTGTCTATTATGTGTGCTTCATATGTCGTCTACCTATCACAACTATTCCCCCTGCCTTGGATAAATCGTTTTGTCCGTACGTTCAGTCTGTCACGGGGTACAAAGCGTAATTTATAACAGATTATACTCCTAATATACACGTGTAAAAAAATTAGAAAAAGACATATACAGGAAAGATTTGCTTCTTTAAAATAAAGCTAAGATCTGAGAGGACGACAATGATTTCATTATTGTTGCATGATAAGATATCCAGATATAATACGAGCTATATTTTTTATTATGAACATATAATATTTAAGTGTACTCGGACGATCAAACGTTGAGTATGATATATTTATTTAATAACTGTGCAATTCGAAAAAGTACTTGCATAGTTAATTTTATATTTGACTATTATAGTAAAATAAATGTTATTAAAAGCTAAATTTAAGAATGAATTAATAGACAGGGAGTTGTACGGTATCCAGATACCATTGTAAAGTAAACTGCAAGTTCAGTTTCATTCTACTGAGCACGACACCGCACAGTAGTTGGACCGCATGTTCCGGTGTCAGGTCTGAGCTAGCGGGTACCTTTGCTAGGACATGGTAGGGACAGGGTGTACGGGGTAGGGGGCACTGTCGGCTGTGGTGCGGGGGAGTAGCGTGAGGGTAACGGGCGGGCGTTGCGCAGGCGCGTGCGGGTCGCCGTCGCACCGCGGCGTGCAGCGCAGCATCTCGGCCTCAGCGCGCCCCGCCGCCTCGCGCCGCGCCTCCTCCGGCGCCGAGGTGCTGCGCGCCCAAGGTAACCCGCGCCTCTCGACGCCTCTCACCACCTGTGCACACCTCTTGCCACCTCTACACACCTTTTACCACCTCTACCAACCTCAACGCATCCCCAGACCCTCTTACCATCTCTTGATACTTCTTACCACCTCGACACATCTCTCACCGTCTATTGCACCTCTATTTCTGTCACCTTCTATTGGGATTTTTTACTTTATTCGTTAAACGATAGGTTATTCCGTTATTTCAGATTCATTTATATTTACGTTATTAATTTTTATGCCCAGGAAACAACGATTCCATAATCTTTTAAATTGAAATACAAAAATGATTCTCATTATTTACAAAAAAACAATGCCAGCACTCACAGCACTTATTTTGCATCTCTTTCTTGTATTTCCTTTAATTTCTATTAACCTGCACGATCGGTATCCTCTTGTTGCACGAAATCTGTGTTCAAGGTTCAATAATGAATGAAAATTGCTTTTTTTAATTTCGAGTTGCATTGAATCTCACTTATGGCTATAATATTGGTTCTTTGTTTTATTTAGAAGAGAAATTCGTGGCATTTGTGTTACTCTTTGATACCATTGGTCCGGTTTCCGAGTCCCTTCCATTCATTTCATTCTTACGGTGTGCATGTTTTTACTGTTTCATGCGTGCCAATTTGTTTTGAGCTGTTACTTTAATTTCGATTTGAACTTTATAGTTATATGAAGTTTGATGTGATTTAATCACATCGTCTATACTATGTAAAATCTCATTTTATAACAATATGCTATCTGATAGATCAAACTAGTTGGAACTAGATCGAACCAGTTCAGGTGGAATGTTTGTCCTTCATCTTTGACGAAGATATAGAAAAGATAATTCTTTTTATTGTGAACCATGTCAAGTAAAAATATCATATATATCTTAAACCGAAATAAATTCGTTCCTATCCTTATTATTTCTACTATAGCACAAAAACTTGCTTTTATATGCTTTATGCTGCTTCATTTATTTATAAGAGCTTTTTATACTAAAATTACTTTTTAGTATATATTTTTCGTAATCCAACAATGTTCCAAGAAGATAAGTTATTTAAACTTGTTATAATTTATTTGCAGGATACCTTTGCAAGTTATTCTGCAACTTGTGCAAAGTCAGTATCGATTAAGTTCTAATTACTATGATGTCATTTACTTTGGAATATATTTATTTGAACTACGTATTAAAATAATTTAGAATTAAATGAACTAGTCGTCCCGTGCAGAATTCCGCAATCGAAAGTTATTTTTTCGAATTCAATTCGATATATATCGAAAATCGACGCATCCATTAAAGGATTCATAAATGTACATTTTCAAACCGTGGGTCTATTGTTCGTCATTATAAGCTTAAAATAAGGGGTCATCATGTAATTTTACAAAGGAATAAGGTTTTTATATTCTGAAAACTTACTTGATGCTGACATTTGGAGTGAATTCTTGTAGTTGTGAAGCATGTAAACAGGACAGCCAATCAGAGCGCTCAGATCACTTTGTACACTCAATTATTACGGACAGAAACACGCATATTATCTCCTCATAAATCAATTATATACATGATATTTTGATACGCCTTCATGAATGAAAATTCTCTCTGCATTGTAGTATAATTTCCATTTTGCATGGTTTTATGCAAAACAAAGCTCATGCTTATCTATTCTAATGCTTTTAGTACTATGAAATTTTTGATGAAAGTTTTGCAATCAATAAAACTTTTATGTTTGTCAAAACTTTAGAGAGGCTTATTTTTCAAGCTACAATATCGATATTTATGGCGGGAATAATTAATATACTTATATTTTTACATGATGAGCTTTGACAGTTGCGAAATGTTGAAATACAGTTGAACAAAGTTTAAGTCATTACGATACAAGTTAGAGCGGTGCCACGCAGGCGGTGCGTCGTCGCAGCGCTAAGAGTGCGACGGACGGGTCCGTCGTCGCAGCGCTCAGAGTGCGACGGACGGGTCCGTCGTCGCAGCGCTCAGAGTGCGACGGACGGGTCCGTCGTCGCAGCGCTCAGAGCGCGACGGACGGTGGACCACACGAGCAAATGCGGCCATGCAACATAACGCACAATTCTACGGCGACGACCGTCTCTTAGTTTTTTGTAATTTTCAATTTTTCATTGTCAATTTTTGAATAACAATAGAGTTCAAGTTTGATACTATGGAAAATACTACGCTGCGTTGTCGCTGCGGCGTCGCACTGTTTGTCACCCATCTCCGCTTCGTCTCTGACCGTGTGGCATCTCTTAGACAAATTTATACATGTGATAAAATTCTCAAAATTATACTTTGTATCGTTATTAATTTATAGTTATGAAAATTTAATCAATTTATAATAAATATTATTTTCAGTCAGTTACTGTCAGTGCTCATAAAAATTTAAATAAAACAAAGCTTCGTAACGTAGTGTGGTTTTTGATAACACTAATCTTGACTCAGTAACCGTGTGTATGTATTTATAACGATTCGCTACATATTGCGAAACGTTGCGAAGCGTTGCGAAGCGTTGCGAAGCGTTGCGAAGCGGGATTGTAATGCGAACGTTTGGGGCTTACAGTGGGCACGACCACCAGCGCCGCGAACAACACGACCTCGACCGCCACCACCACCACGTCTAACTTCAAAAGACAGGTTCGTATTTTTTTATATAATAAATAAACTGGTACGCACTTCACACACCTTCGGCCTATTCACTTGAAGGAAACCTTAATCTTTATGATATTCGTTGTTTATTCTATTACAAGTTCGTGACAAAAACCGATTACAAATCTTTCTTGTTTTCAAATTTTTCCTTCTTCGGACACTACCTAGTGGCGTTTAACCTAGCTCTCCGCTTCGCCAGTTTACGAGGTAGCTTAGCAGTAATTGTGTTTAACCATAGCCCTATAAATTAAACACGACGTTTTATATAATAAAGAAATAAAGCATACAAGTTAACGGCGAATAAGGTCCCTGACCTAGCCGCGTCAGGGGAACGAGAGGGCGGCACGGAGCTGCAAAAAAAAATTAAACACGCACCACGACGTTTGATTATAAATGTGGCCAAGTTGAAATTTTAACAGACTTTTTTTGTGTCCTACATTTGTAAAACTACTTACAAAATTGTTTAACTTTCCAGAATACAATCGATTCGGCATCAATCAAAGAGAACACGGCACGGATTGCTCAGATGCAGGTATGATGTTAATTTACATTGTTTGAAAAGGAACCTCGAATTTATAACACTTCAAAAGCTCAAGCCGGTTCTTAGTAATGACCACTTACGGTCCGCAAGCCGAAGCCAGCCCTTAGTAATGACCACGTAAGGCCCATTAGACGATGCCAGCCCTTAGGAATGACCACGTAAGGTCTATTATCCGCCATAATCTTAAATCTGATAGACACATCATATTTGATGAGGGTAAAAAGATATTAGTAGATATCTATAACTTAGTAAAAATTCAATTCTCTTAGGTACAGAACACGACACGACCGAGTAGCGCACAGCCGAAGCTTGAACCTCGATCCCGCACTCTGACGGGCGGGCAGCGCCGCACCGCGCTAGACTCGGCCCCTGCTCATACCACACACGGCACGCACGCGGCCCACGCCGCCCACACTGCTCATCCCACGCCTGTGAAACTGTCTCCGCCTAACGACACGCCCAGGTATGTCATCCAGCTCGAAGGATCAGAAAATATTCGCATTGTTTTTTTGCCTTACTTTGAAATGGAATATCGACACTTACAGGTATCGAATATCCGACTCGCAGAACAAGAAATCTTTCAAATAGTACAATTATTTTTATTGTCTTTTTATTGTACCCAGTTAAATAAACAACATTTGTGTGAATGATGCTGTATGCTGTATGCTCAATTCCAATTATATTAATGTTACATATTATGTATAAGTATGACATTAATGTTCGTAATTTATACATAAATATATCTATATATGATGAACATTTCAGTAAATAATTAACTAATATACATATATCTCTATCATTTATAATATATATATATATCTATACGCATGTGGGGTGGGACTAACTGGGGTAAGTGATAATCGACTAACTGCATGAAATTTTTACGGCGTGACAGTTCGACGCAAGTGGAGACTAAGAACGGTGTGGGGGGAGTGAATGGGAGTGGAGGGGGGGCGACCGGGAATTCGGGAAATGGAGGGGGGGCCACACCATCGGGGGGTAAGACTCACGTCAAAAGCGCCTCCATCTCGTCGGGCAGCGGAGCCCCGCCCTTAAGTACGGAGTCTGCGTCCCATAACGCCTCGGCAAGAGACTTGGCGCCGCCACGCCCAAGGTACAGGGGCTTTGCTTGGCTTCGAAAAGTTCTGGGCTTGTTGAGGGGTTTAGTTATGGGGGACTTAAATCGGTTACACATTGTTTTTTACACTATTTTTTCCTTTGTTTAGGCTTTGGCTACGCACATTTCTAGTTTTTGGATGTTATTTTGATTTGTAGACGTCCTAATGCTGTGATTGGATAGTGCTAAAATGATGTGTCGATATTTACATAAAATTGGATATCAAAATGTTTAGCTTAAATTTGTTTCTAGAATGGCTTGTGCGATTGTTAGTAGAGATATTGCAATTTGATGTACTTTACAAAATATAATACGAAAATGGACATAAAAATATTGATGGAGATATTATCAATTAAGTTTGGAAGCAATGTAACCGACGGCTGTGTATGCTAAGATGTATGGATGTGTATGGTCGTGTTATTAAATAAATAATTGTTATTTGCACTGTCGTTAGATTTTAATTTTAATTGCACACCTTGCAAGTGCTTTTAGAAAGTTTTGATTAAAAATGCACCTAAATTTTTTACGCACTGGCGATATTCCTTACGTCGCTTTACTTGTACCTTTTAGTCTGTACCTTCTGTTAGTTTTCCACTAGTAGTTTTCAATTATTAATGTATATATTTTCTAAGTTTGTAGTAATATGTTATTTTAGATTTTTTTAAAAACAAACTGTATGTTGTAGTCTTATGACGTCATCGGGCTCAAGTCTCCTGTTATTGTGGACGATTAGCATCGTGCTGCAAATTGTGTTCGCGAGCCATCAGAGCATAAAACGTCATTTTAATTATATTTTATTGTTAATAAGAAGACTGTTTTGAGTGGTGTAAATAAATTGTTACGGCTCTTTTTGATTCTAACTTGCTTATGCATGTTGACTTTTATATTTTTATTATTAAAATATTTTTTTATTATTATTTATTGTACTTTAATAATCCACTTATTGTATATTTTTATATACCTAATGTTTTAAATATGGTTATTTAATTTTAAATATACTTATGTAAAAGAAGTACAAATTAAGTAAATATATAACTTCATTTTAAAAAGTAATCATAAAACATTATAATACTATGGATATATGCATCCGAAATTATTTAAATTTCTCGATATATCGATTATTTAGAATGTATGATACAGGTGATTTAAGAAATAATTTCTTTTATTATTCAGAAATGACGTCTATAATATATCAATACATACAAGTGCCTTTTTATGATATATCCATTATGTATAATTGCATTATCCAATCCATTTAAATGAACTAAATCGGGACTAATAAAAGTTACTATCGTTTGTATTTTTTCATATATCCTACTAAAATTATAGTCATTATTATCTCTATATATATATATCCTACTAAAATTATAGTTATTATATCAATACACACGTAAATGTAGATAGTTATAAAGCAAACAATTCGACAGCCTGAACTCGAGCCTGTCGAGCGGGGGCGCGGCGGGCGCGGGCGGCGCGGCCGCGCGTCGCGAGTTCCCCAACCCGCTCGTGTTCCCCAGGAACGTGCCCTCGCGTTCCACCTTCCATTCTGGTGAGCTAACCTTCTTGATACTTTATTGTGAGACTACCATTATATTAAGACGTTTTGAATTTTGATGAGTTTTGGGCTCACGGGCTTGTATATTAGGTGTGCCTAAAGTTTCTACGTAGGCAAAGCGGTGAAAGGTTACATTTTATGTAAAACATTCATTGTTTATATTCATTTTTAAAACTAGCTCTTAACCTATTTCCGATTAATGAATTCTTTCGTAACTTGTAACAATGTTGATGTTTATGAATATTTTAAAACATAAATTATTTTCATAAACGTATTTAATGATTTTAATATAATGCAGGCCAAACGCGGTCACGTGGTGCGAGCGCCGGCGGGGCCTACGGCGACGGGGGTTCCCCCCACCAGGCGCGCCCCTCCTTCTTCTCCAAACTCTCGTCGCGTTTCTCCAAACGGTAAGTACTGATACCAACCAGACCTTTAATTCTGCTATTTGTAATCTGTCACAATGGTATCATAATGGCGCACCAACTTCCAATCTATGTGATACGATTGATTATCAAAAGTTGCTGAACCATTGTGGCAATTCAGTTAGCAGGATCAGGGGGGAGGTCACGTACGGCGTGACATCGGGAAAGGTACTTGTATCGGCACAGATGTATCGCTATAGACTTGTATCGATGTCATGTGATACTAGTGATACAACGTGATACAATTGTAAGTTATCGTGAAATTTATTGATACAATATTAGTAACGTTGTCAAACATTATTCTTAATGTAAAAGAAGTACAAATTAGATTAGAGATATTCCTAGATCTCTAGGGAAAATTCTTTTAAAACATTATTTATTTGATCTATTGCAAGATTGATATTTGTTTCCCATTTGTGGTCATGTGGTAGGATCAACAAAGACTACTTGCTTTATCAAAATCTAACAAATGTATCACTTGTATCGATGTACCGATACAAGATGCACGTGACTAAATCAAATAACAAAATTAAACGGATATTAAATACAGCCATGAGATATTTATTCCATTTCGTTTTTGTTAAATTCTCGTAATCTGTATTTGAAATCGTAGTCGGTGACAGTTTTGCAAGTCGTTTGGACAATCAATGTTACTATTTAAGTTGAAAATGTATCTTCATGTAGTATTAAAAGGTTTTCTAAATATTATCATTTTGAAATTCTTTTCTTTTACACAAATAAGTTTGAATATAAAATTCATGTATCGATAATTTGATAGATCGTGAATCAGAACATCACTATTTAAATCCTTGAAATTTTTATTCATAACATTGAATTAATAACAAGTTCCAAACAATCGACTGGCAAAACATTCACTTATGGTATAAAAGTGGAAACTTAATCAAATTCACTGGTCATTCAAACACATACATAATCCCGCCTAAACTAACACTAAATGTGACTAACCACACAAACAGACTATTTTTTTTTGCCTTAATGCTTTTAGGATTATCTCTTTATGGTTCTCTTGAAAGACGTTTTGTGTTTCGCAAATTATTCTTCAAATATAATTTTTAAATAGTATATTTGGTTATTTTTTTCGATCATTGATATTTAGTTTTAAATAAACTAAAGCTGCATTTTTTTTTATTAAAGGATTATTTATTAATAAACTGATTAAAAAATTTGGTCTTACGATTTCGAAATTTCATTTGCATTTATATTAGTTATATAATAAAATAATTTTTCATATTTGGCATGTTAAGATTACCAAAAAATAAATTTTAGTTTTATTAAAGCATAAGTAATAAAAATTATTAGATTTTTGTATAACATTTTAAGAAATTATTTAGGAATATTTCAAATTAAATATGTAACACAAAATTTTAAGATTTAACAAAGTTCTTCTGAGTTCAATGCTACTTGCACGCATCTGATTAGTGTATTGAGTTACACCAAACGGCTTTCGAGATGTCTTGCTGTAACTTCGAGCTGTTCCTTCCATCGCCACACTGTCAGTGTCAGCTTAGCACCGCTTGTCATGCACAGTCTCTAATTCATTTCTCACCGTAACCATGAATACCAACTGTCGGAATTGTTTTTTTTTATCACTACCTTATAGATTTTGGCGCCCAACCTGGGACTTGTATCTCAAATCAAATAGTTTTTTGTTTTTTTTTTACTAAACAAAGGGTTGTGGAAAAGGACTCGTAATTACAGAATTCGATGAAAATGAACAGAAATTGAGCCCTTTTTGATAATGTATTTTCTCGATGAGATTTTTTTTTATCTTTAATATCTGACATTTCCGAAAGGGCTCTGCAAAGACTGTTCGAAGTTTTTTATTGTTGTATTATTATATCCATTTTTACACTTGTCTTTGTCGCTCACTTTGTCACTCGATATTATTGATTAACCCATCCGTAATGTCTCTTGTCATAATCGATTTCTGTGTTGTTTTTTTTATTTAATTTAATTTCTATTTTGTATATTTTATTTGATTGTCAAATTGTCTCCCTCTAAATCCGAGCTCCGACTTTTTGTATATATAGTTTTATTATTTTTTATCGTTTATTTTGTTCTGGTCTCGCGTCGATACAGGGGATGCACGATGCTATAAACTCCTTACCTCCCTGATCTGACTTGATTTACGCACATGTTGATTTTTTAACTAAATATGTTTTTTATACATCGAACACTTTCGCGCTCAATACGGTTTCTCATCTCCCGTCTTTTAAATACAGACCGTCTGTACTATGAATAGGACCAAGCATGATGTATTCCCCTAAAGCCAAATGCTATTTTATTTTTATTTAGTTTGGTAAATAAAAGACAAATGCAATGCCATGCTTTGAGTGTTGTCCATTACGCTTATCGATAGTTTTGGAAATTAAACGTAAGTATTCACGGTTTTTACCTCGACGCTGTGAGAGGTGTACGGACCAATGATTAGTAACATCTTTCGTGCATCCCTTGTGTTACCGCGTCTAATTAATTTATCTATCTAACCGTACGCTTCTACTAACGAATGTCGACGGTCGCGATTCTTTCCGGTTTTTTTCTTTAATATTATCGATATCGATAGTCTATCCACAACCCTTTTAAATACTGTTGCAACGTGACGGACTTAATTCTTTGTATATTTTTTTTATTATTATTATTTTAAACAAGGGAGTGTTTAGTATTGTGCATCTTTGCGACGCGAGAACAAGTGTTGCCATGTGAAAAATCGTTTTTTTTTTAAATGGCAACCCGGATTTTAGTGAATATTTGAAATTGAGAACAAGAAAAGGCGGACCGGAGATTGAAGAGGGCGGTGTTTAGACGTTTCACTCACAACGTTCAATTGTATGCAGGTTAAATCAGAATCCGTGATGGAAGACGCCCACAGCACGAGATAATCAAGAGGAACTAGGTTAAATATTGAAATAGGAAATAAATGTGCAAATCAAATGTAATACTTCACTTATACAAACATGTATCTTCACAAATGTTTTGGGACAATAGATTGTTTAATTCTATTCAGGGTATTAATTGTTACAAAGTTGATTCGTAACTTTAAAAACAAATCAGATTTATAGTAAATTGCAATAACTATTTTAAAAAAATATATAAAAAAAACGCCTCTATAATTTTTGGTCCTTAGATGCGCTGAATAGAGAATCGT
>DWTW01001342.1:0-12857 GCA_018246275.1 Papilio slateri
TCCCTACTCCAACTCCACTTATCGTTTACGTAAGCATGTCGGTGATGCGAAGTCTTAAGTTTTTACCCATACTAAAATCTCCTAAAGTTCAAAAACATCGATACAATGATAGCACCTAGTTGGCGTCCAGGACGGTAAGACAAGAGGTCTGCTTGTGTCTAGTGACTCATCATAGACGCCTCATTAATATGCTAATGCCATTCTAACAGATTAACAAGTTGTGTTGCACGAGAACATTTATTCGTAAAAGTAACGTATTCCGCATTTTTGATGCTATGTGCAGTAAAAGGAAGGTCAGAATGATCTTTTTTTACATTTTGTACGTACTACCTCTTGATATTGAGAACATTTCCTTGATTTTCTGACTTATGAAGATTTCCTAAGTGATAGAGTGTATAATGATTTCATTGTTAATTTTCTAATTTTACGCGCCCTTCAGTTTCGCACCTTTTTGTGCGCTTCGGACAAGTTGTGAACACTCAGTAAAGCAATTAATTTCGAGTTTTAAATTTTTAACATAAACATATTTTAACAAAGATTAAAATGTCATGATAGCCAGAAAGCTTCAGAGACCTTACTTGATACACCACGATAAAGATATCAAGTTTTGATTTGAAAGATGTCTTGAATCGAAGTCCTAATTTAAATTTCACCATCAGAACCAAGAGTTACGGCCTATTAATAGCATTTGTGGCCTGTTGTAAGGTATGACCTTTAAGTGTAGACATTCTGCGTATTCGTAAGGGATTGCCTTCTTTTTTTAGACGTTTAACAAAGGTTTGAAGTTTTTCTTTAAAGGTCTTAGTACCCTTTACCATCCAAGACTGTATTTGATGGTGATCAAGCACTAATTTTGAATATTTGGCTAGGTTTAGTTCAAAACCAATAAAACGATCGAAGCAAATTATATTTAAATTCTCAAATTTAATTGAGAATTTTTATCTCTACCGTTTTATCGATGTGGTGATTGTAGTACATTGGACCTTGTGTTACTGAGCTATAAACAAGCCGTCACAAATTAACGCGACATTGACAGTTAACCGGCCGAGGACACACCAAACGACCCTATAAAGTTTAAATTATACTTCATGCGTAAGCTAAATAGCGAAATAAATTACTGTACTCTCGTCGCTACAGCATATACATTTATATATGTGTTTGAGTGATAAAAAGGAAAGTTATCTCGCTCATTACCCAGAGGGGTGGGCAGAAGTTGTGAAACTATTACGCATTTTTTTATGGAAGTAGATGGGAAAGAAGCAAGCGTTTCACCTGATGTTAAGTGACCGCTACCTATAGATATCTACAATAGTCTTGGGTAGTACACGTACGATGTACTAACAGGTAACGTTACTCGGTACTGTACTAATAGTAACGTTTCCGAACGGCTGCTGTTAATCGGACATTTGGCACTATTCGTACAGTCGAATACGGTACGGTGTCTATGATATATTCGTTCGTTTCGTCTATTCGTTGTGGCGTGTGACGTGCTATGAATCAAAACTGCGTAAGTAAACAGTGTGAGAGTAAAAGGAACAGCGATATACGGTTCGTTCGGTTTAGGATTTTAGATCAAAACTCTTTGCAGTAACGATTAATATAGCGTGACATAGATTCGAATGTCATTGTGTTCACACAAAACTGTACTATTAGTACTAATAGTGCGTACGTTGTACGAATTGTACTAGTACGGTGCGAACTTGCAGATGTTCGATTAGGCACAAGACTAATCTGCAATAAACTAATGAGCTGCATGCCTACCGTACTGTACTATGCGTAATGGACAGAGGAGGGGATAAACAGAAAAAAATTTCCTTTTCATTTTCCTTTTCATCCCCTCCCCGTCAAATCCCCTTTCTCTACACATTAGGAATGGTTTCGCAAACTTCTCTACATTCTATAAGGTCATGCTCGGCATTTAGGCATACTTATGATGTCTTGCGTAGAAAGACCTTAACCCATTGTCTTAGGTGAGCGACGGAAGGCGCCGGCGCGACACTATGCGACATGATTCGACCAATATATTTGGCGTAACTAATTATGACGGCAACGTAGGAATAAATACATTCAACGACTACTTGTCATTTCGTCACGTCGCATTACCGCGCTTGCCGTTCACCAAGGGCAACGAATTAGTTTTAATCGTCATAAATAAATACGTATTTATAATATGTATGGTTTAATTATTAATTGTATTATCTTATATTAATACGTATTTACCAAAGAACCCTTGATGTTTACTTATTATCTATGTTTCCTGTTTGATATTATAAGTTATCATATGTAATAACTAGTGACCCGTCCCGCGCGATGTGTGACGACAGCCTAAATGACAAAATATATTGAAATGTTGTATCAAAATAACGTAACACCGCCATCTGTTAGAAACTTATGGAACTTTGAAATAATTAAAACATGTAATTTGCAATAACAAATATTGATCGAGATAAAAACTATTATATTATATCTTTTAAGTTGGACCAAATTACACACAGTTACCAAATTTCATCATGATCGGTGTAGTAGTTTCGGAGATTATCCCGGACAAACAACGTGAGACGAGATTTTTATTTATAAGTTATCAAGTCTTTTAATCCAAAAAACTTTTCTATTTGTAGAGATTTCGTTCAATTATTCGCTAAACTAATAAGTTTGTATTTTTTAAGCGAGATAGTTACCGATATTTATAGTTAACCATAAACAATATAGAAAGAATCAAGTGAACCACTTACTCCTTTGCCTCCTTCCATAAAAAAATCGGTATGTCGAAATGACGACGTGTTCTGGGACTGCGTTCGTCGATTGCGTAAGTACTGCGTCGTTAGTGGGACGTCTAAATCCGGAGAACCTTCACCTGAATCCCGGCCGACTCCCGGTCTCCCGGAGGGTACGGTTACCAATACACTAATTATAAAGCTGATAGTTCTGGCGCCACATGTTAGTTGTAAAATTAAAAAACTTCACGGAGTTTAGATACCGAACCGATATTTATATTTAACACCTTAAAGATTAAGGACAAAACATACAGTTGTGGGTTCAAATCCACACGGAGTATAGTCGTAACCCATCTCCTAGCACAAGCTTAAGTGTTAATATAAATAATAAATCCGTTTTACAGAACGGGAAAATTAATTAGTTCATGTTAACCGATATTTCAACGCTAACTACAGTGCTACCATTGATTGCTCACTTTTATTATGAATGTATCACAAGAAATAGTTACAATTTAGAATTTGTTCGTCTTAGTCTCATAAAAGTACGTATGGCTCACGCAACAGAGGAATGGGTCGTTGCAACAATCAACACGGGGCGCCCCCCGGGGGCCGCATTTAAACCGGTCCGGTGACGTAATAGACATTAGCACAGTTTACAGCCGCACGCTGAATGATAGATGTACGAAGCCGCATATCAATTACCTAGATGTACAACTCGGGCGTGACGATGGACGATTACCAATGTTACGTGATGTTAATTCGATCCTACAGTTCATTTTACACCTGCCAGTCAACTGTTTACGGTTATTATAAATAAATAAATAAGAAGCACGTAACCATGAATGTTAGAGAATATGAAATTTCGTTTGGCGTGATCCTCGCATACATGGGCGTTGGCTATAGATGCTCTGTTTTGTTGTGTGTGTACGTCACTTGTGTGGTTGTAGATTTTATATTGTCTCCTACAGACACAAATTTATGAGATAAGATACAAATTAATGGAGCATTTTATGTAGTCATTAAGTACAGTAAAGACCGAGTTAAATACACTATTTAAGTTAGTAAGGTCATTGTTAAACAATGGACAAGTTGAGATAGTTTAATGTAGCATTGATTGCTGAGTGGCTGACACCTAACTAACAGTCTTTAGGACGACAGTTTAAATGGTAACTATTTTATTTCACCAATGAGTATTCGTTTTTCGAGGTTGTGCTTAGAATACAAATTATTCGCTACGATATAAATTCCTAGTAATTCTACACTTTATTTTGTATTTATTAGCCTAAAAAGTTTTGCGATAGAGATAAAAATAACGTAAGATACAATAATAACAATTGATTAACAAAACAGATACTCCTTCGTGATTTTTTTTGATTAAGAAGAAACAAAAATTGGATAAGGAAGCCACGAAGTACATCAAAAAGGAACACAAAAATCTGTAGGCTAATTAATTGTAATGAGACATGGAACTGTAAAAAAAAATTGTTTTATTTGACCTCCGCAAGTCGTATGGCGGTTAATAGCACCTTTAGCATTGCACTATTTCGGGATTGTGTACGCGAGTCGATTGGTGCAAGGTTACGTGGCTTCCGCAAGGTGCTAAATGCCCAAGACGTTGCAAATGATTATACGTAACTTGTAAGATGTACTGTTAGAGTTAATTACAAATGGAACTCACGTAATTTTTTAATTTTTAGCAACAAGCATTACTTAATTTGGGATGGTTTCGTAAATATGTAGATCTCTTTTAACTCTAATTGCTCCACTAAAACGAGCAGATTGAAAATACCATTTACTAATCAGACGTCCATCTAAGAGAAAAAGGCTTAATTTGACAAAAAAGTTAAGAGTATGATTTTTTTATAGAAAAAGGTGGCAAAAGAGCAAGCGGTTCATGTGATGTAAAGTGACCGCTACCCATAGGCATCCGCAACAAGCAAATAAATTGCAGACGCGTTGCATACCTTTAATGGAAGAAGAGGAGGAGATAAACAGAAAAAGGGATATTTTCTTTTTCTATCCTTCCCCTCCGCAGTCAAATGCTCTTCCCTTTCCCATCCTTGTACTCCAAAGTCTCCATTAGTCTTTAATATTTATTCTACTTTTTCAAGTAACAATACTTTGCCACTCACCTGTACTCTTAAACTTTTTAATGCAGGAAACAAAGCGAGCCGATCGACTTCGTCCCACGTGGCAAGCCCGGTGTTGTTAAGATTGAGGAATCGGAGATGGCTGCAAACATTTCGTATCGTTAGTGCTCAAGTTATCTAGCTATCTTTGCTCCGATTCATTAAAGTTCATTGGGTTAATGATCACAATATAACGCGATGGAAGTGTAACTATGACCGACTATAAATTGATATCTACTATTAGAATTATATATTTAAGTGATTTACACTCTAGGTCAATGTATATCAATCGAATCATACTACAGCCTACGGTCGTAATCTTCAGTGGGTGACTCAGTTACACGTTTAAGAGTTTGTCAGGTCACTCATGTAATTGTAACAGGTAGTGAGTTTACCGCCATGCATCGATAATCAATCAGACCCGAAAACAAAACGTTTGTGATTTACGAAAAATATCAATTAATAAATAGAAATCGGTGGGTACTTTTCAAATTTATTCACTACAAACAATTTTTTTCGCTATATAACATTTAATAGAAGCATATATATAACTTACGAAAAGGCGTCATGACTTTTCTTGTTCCCGTTGGCGTCGCCGCATTTCTCGCAGGGGTCGGGTTCCAGTGTCGTTATAGGGCACTCGTTGACTAACAGTGTTTCCAGGTTCGGGAAGGCATAGCCCAGTTTGCAGATCTCCCGCCAGCTACTGACAGGGTTGCCGGAGAAGTGAAGTTTCTTCAGTTGCTCGTGAACGGGTTCAGTAAACTCTACATTTAGTCGGGAGCAAGCTTCGCAGCGATCCTTCTCGTCAATTTCCTTCCCACTGAGTTCCACGTAAGAATACTCGTTGAGGCTCAAGTGCAACTCTTCGAGAGCTGGCAGAGACTTGAGTAAACCAACAATGCTGGGCCAACCGACGTACGTGGAGTTTAAGACCAAATGGCTCAAACTGTCCCATTTAGGCTGAAGGGCCTGAGCTGCTTGGATTTGGGCAGAGAGTCGATTGAAGCTTAGATTTAGAAACCGAACTCGTGGAGTTTGCTCTAGTATTGCGAAGACCTAAAATAAAAAAATAAAATATGTTATCATAGCTTTTTTAAATATTCTTTTTATAAAAAAGGTATATTCCGTGGTGTCCGGGTTTAGTTTTTTAAAAATCTTGGGATCTAAAAAGGTCTGCGAAAAGTGTATAACTGTGTTCCACAGTTGCAAGCGCCTATTTTTTGTATAATATCAGATACTCATTATAATATAACATAGAGTACATACAATATTCCGGAAGCCTCGGCATCACGAGTGGATGTTGTAACAGTCTTGTGAACAGATGTTAACTATAGGCAAGGGCGATGCGTGTTGCAACTAGCGCATGTGAACATTTTGTGATAACATTATTATTAGGAATAAGTATGTTCTTCCTACAATCATAAATAGTATAGTTTTATCGTTTCCTTATTGTAACTTAATGATGTTGTTAGATTTCACGCTAAGGAGTTTTGTAAAACATTGGGTAGATCGAGATTTTAGTCGAAGTCAAAAAAGGATGAAGTTTATTGGACATTGAAGCCCGAACGAGCTCTGGACTTTTAACAAAGCTATTAAGCTCAAATCTCTATCAACACTCTACATATTCTCAACATCGAACATAGGCTACAATATGGTGAAGCTCAGCAGAGGTATAAAAATTATATAATTAAAATTGGTAGAACTTAAAAAATATAAAAGGTAGTTTTATTAGCCGACGATTCATAGGTACTATTGGGTAAGTAAATGAAAAGTTATTTTTGATAAAACTACTCTATAAATTGTTGGTTGTTTGTGTATATAAAGTAACTTTCAAAATGATTAATCATTCTCACCTCCTGCCATTCAGTGAGCTTATTATTAGCTAAATCCAATTCAACAACATCCGCGCACTTATCGGCGAGCGCGCAGGCGTCGCCCGCGCAGTCGATGTCGCAGTCGTTGAGCACCAGCAGGGTCGGCACGCTCAGCCGCGGCGACCGCTTCGGCACGAAGATCGCCACCGGCATGTCGTCGATGCACGGGTTTACTTCGCCCTTCGCGCCGTACTTCCGCTCTAGAGCTTCCAAGAGCGACGGCATCTTGGAACCTTCAAGGAAATTTAAATTTCTAGGGTTAAAATTCATAAGTAAAAATATTAATAACCTCTTTTTTATAGAAAGAGGCAAACGAGCAAGCTGGTTACTTGATTGTTATGTGATCAGCGCTACTGAGAATCGACAACACAAGAGTTACGTATCTAGCCCTTAGGAAAGGAGACAATGGATAAGGAAAAAGAAAAGAGGAAGAGATGGGACGGAGATAAGGGGTATATAAAAGAAAACTTGTACCTACTTTTATATACAAATAGTTTGATACGTTATTCTTTAAATAAGCAACGCAAACGTACTTATTGCTAAGTAGAAATAAAGTCTCAACTATCTACAATATCTTAACAACGACCGAACTTCAATTTCGTACAGTGTTAATTCATCTGCAATGATATCTGGATTCCTATCTTTCACAGTTGTGTTGCAGTTACAACGTAAAAGTTTCACAGTGCTCAAGGTTAAAGTTGAATGACATCTCGATTTCTCATAACCGAAGACGGTCGGTCTGTCCCATGAATTCCTCCCTAGGAGTTGAGATCAACGTGAACATGTACTTTTAGGAATAAACATGCTTGTGTTTTGCCAAGGTGCTGTTAAATCTCACTAAATTGGCACCGTCCCAAATAGTAGCTCTATATTCTCTATTTATTGTGATTTATAACACAGTCTATTTTGTTTTCTTTTGCCATGTGGCGGCGGTATTGTAATCTTTTAGTAACCTCATTTCGCGGTCCGTTAAGGTGGCCAACCTTTGGGTTGCCTTTAAGTTTTTCTTATGAGAATAATTTGTCAATACTATGTATTAGAAGTTAGGAATAGTAACTTAATACGTGGTAATGAGCTTGGCTTGACTTGAAGCCAGCAAAGAAGATTGGTTGGTTTTAATTATCCAAGATAAGCTAACTGCTCTATGTTAAAACTCTACAGTAAGGATTAAAAAACAACTGTTGTGAAATAGATGTCTCAAATTTGCTACGTTGATTTGAATATCATTTGATAAACACCAGAATACTGAGCAGAACACAGAAGATGAAAGTTTATTGTTCGGACGAATAACAAATCGGAAATATTTTGAAGCAAAAAGAAAACTGGAATTCTAGATTCGCTTTCGGTTAAGTGTAATTCAAAAAGTAATAAGTTATAAAAGATGCTCTTTAAGTTTATAAAAGCTGTAATAAAACCTTATATAATAAAAAATAAATAATCTGTGTAGGCTGGGTCATAGTCACAAATATTATTTCTATTATATTTGCTTAAGTATGAAATACTAAGTGAATTAAGGAAATTAGAAATACAATACAGTTTGGAATGCGGCCAACAATATAACACTTTACATCACACCTGGCAAAAACTGTGCCATTCTTTCTAATGTGCAACTGAGAATAAATGTTAAAAATATCATTAAAAAAACTATTGTACAGATTTATACGTAAAATGTATGGTTGCATAAGGTGTAAGTTGTTGATAAAAATCAATTATGTTAATACGGCAATAGACAACAATATTTATAAGTTAAATCTCGTTTTCCTATGTAAAAAAATATTATTACTTTAGCCGTACGAAGTCTAAGGTCCCTTAGAAGCTTGTTTAATATAAAGGACATTTATTCACCAATTACCCACTTCAGCCTGGGCCTTCGACTAGAATTTTAATTTCGGTAAGGCTGTGAAACGGGTTCTCCTTACACCTAAAATATATAAGATTGAAGTCGATGGCGGATGATCAGATCGTATGTCGACGTTCAGTTACAATACTGTCGCTGCCTACGTCACTAAATTACCTTACCGTGATGAAATTTAGTGGCGCAATATTACATTAGAGCGTCGTGGTTCCCAATCATAAATTTTCTAACACCATGTGAAACACGAAAAGATATGAGGATTATTCAAATCTTTGTCAAGGAAATATATACACGTACCAGACTCAAAATCAAATAATAGGTTCAGCTAGGAATCGTTCGCAAATACATGACTCAACAGTTATAATTAACATTTTAATACTTTATTTAATAAAAGGAAGAAAGCCTCCTCCCTCCTAGATACGTATACGCATTCTCGTACAACATGGAACAAGCGTGTCTGCTCGATATTAATATTCACACTGTATCGAAACATGCGCGCAAATCTGATCCACGTTCACATTTTTCTGATGATCTGCGGTTAGGAAAATGTCTTTTGTTATTGGGTAATCATTATTAATTAATGGTGATTTACGGTTCAGAAATATGCAGTACATAAATTAACATTATTGCGAAGAATACATTCCAGCTGAAATAGAATTGCCAAAAGACAATATTTAAGGAAACAAAGTTATGGATCAAAACAGCCTTTCGAGTATTGCAATGACCCATTCCGTAAAACTAATTGAGGCTTAGATGGAATGATTTTTAAAAAGAATAATAGTAAATTTCATTTAATAAAGTGTTAGCTAGGAAAAAAATATATACCCCAAACAATGCTTGGTAGGTGTTTTCAAAATTAATTTACTTAAGTTATAAGTAAAGTCTTTGATACAAATGAACATGATAATTGTTATGTACTAACTGAAAGACTCTTCACACAATAACAATAACACGACGAGCACTAGTTGTTTATTCTTTAAATTTCCGTTGCATTAGACATTCGCCACGTCTGGAGAGGTCAGTCAAGGTTAGCATTCACTTTGGAAGGGTGATAAATAAAATTAATTACGACACAGCCACGCTGTTTTACAGTCAGCAATACAATTAACAGTCAATTACAGTCAACAATTTACAGTCATAATTGTTTCAGTAAATATCAAACACGATATAAGCCTTTATAAGGATTTATACCATTGTGGGGTAGAGTTTTTGAGGTTATAAAAATTGTGATCAAATTTTGTGCAACTCTACATTTGATTTGGCAGTTTGAGACGTTACATAGAAGTTTAATTTTTTCTGTGATTTCTGTTTTATTTATTTATTATAATGAATTAATTAAATATTAAAAAAAGAACGAATTAAATATTATAATGAATAAATAAATAAAACTTCTGTATTATTTATTCATTCATTGATTCAATGACAAGCCCAAAATATATAAATTAATACCAAATAAGATAAAATATCAACACAAAACTGTGCTGTCAATTATGTTATCACGTCAGTTATTGTAAAATCCAGAAATATGAATGGCCCGACATAAACTGGTATGGGCACATATCGCGTTGCTATAATTTCAATTAGCCGGTCAATTAGAGCGGAACAATGGACGGTTGCGGGTTCATTAATAAATAATCAAATTAAATGCCGTTATAACCTTTTGGACCTCCAGAATTATCGACCACCTTTGATTTAATCGCCTATTATTTAATAACATCATTATTTTTTAAGTGATTCACGTGAAACGTTGGTGTAATACCAACACGAGACAAGACGCGCCCTTTGGATTTAAAATAAGAGCAAGACGCGACAGAAAGCCGTCTGGAGTTCAAGGTCAATTGTTTAACATCGCAATATTGCAAATGCTTAACGTGGAGTAATATATTTAAATATAGTAATTTTTTTAAGATTTTTAATCGGGATAATTGGGATTCAAAAGAATGTATATTAGGTGTTCCCCAAAATAATTATTAATTAACTTTTAAATATGTAAAGTATTAAGAGCGTTAGCATAAGTCTGCAAAACTATCATGGTCAAACGAAACACGGTGGCGTACAACCTATCAGTGTTTACCTGCCAGGACAAAATTTAACAACGATGTAAAAACTTTGTTTTGATTTGATTGTTACACAATCTACAAATACAAAGCACGGGCGTGTGGGTTAACTGTGATTGAGACGCGGCACGTCACAATAAATTGTGCAAAACGTACAACTCGACACGCCGTTTACTCAGTATAAATATGCATGAGTTTGGCATCTGCTGTATTTCTCTAGTAATCTTTATAAACGCCATGCTGTAACGTTCGAATGGCCAAAGGTGATTTTTTTGTATAATTCTAAAAATGAGACATAGTCCAAAAAAATATGGTTCTAGGAAGGATTTTAAAGTACATATCTACAAGAAGTAAATACAATAACTAAGCCAATCCAAAATTATTCTTATCCCAGAAATAAGAAAACGCGTGAGCGGTTCATCTGATGTGTAGTGACTTTATTACCCTACCTATATCAGTGACAACATTCGGTTTAACCAAAACAGTTTTATGTAGGAAAGAAGAGGGGTACTCAACTCTCCATAAGTAACAAGCTATAGTTAATTTTAAAAAAAAAACAATAAGCCAGACACCTGTCATACTCCGGGAAAAAATACAATTCGAATAACACTCCACTCTTCAAAATGGGGCAAGCCGTTTGGGCTACAGGTCATGTATGTCCCAGCTAAATGAATTACTCTCCTGTTAATCAGGCAAAAATAGAGGAGATGGATGGCGAGGTATACCATCTAGACGGCTAACTACCATTTATAAACTCAATACACTTACCATCAAGTGTTTTACGTGTACAATGAAAACATAGTCGACTTTTAAATATAGACGACAAACCCATCATTAATTATCCTGAAATAGATACCATAAGTGACACTTCACTATCTCTACCCGGATAGGGATAAAAGGTTTCAAAGCGCAGTTACATTGTTATCATTAAACGTAATCGCACCACGTAAACGTACACGTACACAAAGCTAGAATTATGCGCCGAGCGAGGTAATTGTTTCTTGTACTACGAAACCCTCCACTATGACAAGATTACCACATTAACATGTTGTCTTAGAACTGCCATTATGTCCGTATATATTTAGGTTAAATAAGGGTACCAGGTCTAAACACCATCTAAGCCTAATGAGGGTAGTCAGAAACCGGAAGTACAGAAGATATATCAAAACCTATTTTTAGCAGAGCTATTCTAGTATGTACGGCGCGAGACAGATATAATGTTGTTGATTGATAAGCTCTTTTTTTAAATTGCTATATTTATTCAATTTCCAACCACATTACTGTCACCGACCAATTGTGAACTGAACATACCATTCACAATGTGACGTGATTTCTCGACTGTTTTTATAAACAAAATTATTATATAAATCTGTCGAAGTCAAATTGTAATCTGATATTTTGCCTGTGATATAACGTTTAATTCCGAATGATAGATAATAATAGGTTAGGTTTGTTAGGTCCAACCTAACAAACCTAAATAGTCACATATAAATAATATCGTAAAAAGAAAAAAAAGAAAGAATAAATAAAATTGGTTTGTTGCGTTTGACATGATACGTCAAATTGTCAAAGTGCCATGCAGTTCAAAATTTACTGATAGTTTATAATATGCCTAGTCCGATTGTACACGTAAGCGACTAGAAATTTCCATTTACAATGGAAATTTCTAGTCGCTTACGTCGTGGTACCTATAGGTATTTTGAAATATAAAGGTGCAGACACACCCCGTCTCGACGCAAGAGGGCAGCGAACCTAAAAAGCCGTCTAGTCTAGCTCTTAGCCTCATATGCTGTTGTCCAATACTATTAGTAGTGAAATACATACCTAAGTATGACGAATGTTTTGAACGAAAAATACTTAAATTCAGTATGTGTGGTAGAAGAAGTATGATGATAGCAACTTAGCATTTCTTAATATGAATTGATTCTTAATTCAGCCAACGATGAGAAATTTCCTGAATTAATTGATAACTAAGAAATCAGGTAATTACTAATAAGTGGGCAAAAAAAGTAGTTAAAATATTTATATGCCACAGGAAGTCAAAATGGTTCCTTATTAGAGTAACCAGAAAGCAGCTAATCTGGTAAGTGTGTATTGTCGCCCAAAAACTATTGCTTTTTACTTAGCTTATCGCGTTTTGTCAGCCTATCGCATAATAATGTTTTTTTTTTTTTAATTCAAAAGGTATATACAAATTTAAACATTGGTAGAGCCCGCAACAACGG
>DWTW01001343.1:0-12856 GCA_018246275.1 Papilio slateri
GACTTATATTATCCCTCGCCTAGGTTCAAGGAC
Source organism: Papilio slateri (assembly GCA_018246275.1). Classification (NCBI taxonomy): domain Eukaryota; kingdom Metazoa; phylum Arthropoda; class Insecta; order Lepidoptera; family Papilionidae; genus Papilio; species Papilio slateri. The sequence continues at coordinate 34 of DWTW01001343.1, forward strand.
TTATATTGTCCCGCGCCTAGCTGCAAGGATTTATATTGTCCCGCGCCTAGCTGCAAGGATTTATATTAGTGTGAGAAACAGTTGCTGCAATGTTTGTTAACAATTAACAATTTTCAATATTTATGTTCCAGAAGCTAATTTAAGTTGTACACTGTACGATTCCGCCGCCCGGACTCATGGCGAAGCTTTCACATCGCGCGCACGCTTTGCCTTTGATTGATTGAACTGACTGATTAATTACATGGTAGTGAAATGTTTGGTAATTACGAGTATATTCTTAACAAGTTGCTCTACTCTTGATATGGAAATTATTTTTATTGTTAAAATAATACTGTTTCTAGACTTGAAGTATTATTTTAATGTAAGTTATGAATGAACCGCAGAGACGAGGCGAGAACGCGGTGATAAACTTTGAAAAACTTGAGCAGAAGATTTCTGCAGCTGTAGTAAAGTTAAAATTAAAAGTGTACGGTCGACGGCACAAGTTGTCGCAACTCGTTACAACTGAACTTTGCGAACTAGAGAACGATGCCGTGCGCTGCTTGCCTCAACGAGGTCATATCGACGCGATGTACTAAGGCGCCTACGAATATAATCGTACATCAAGAGGGAGATCAAAATCTATTTTCGTAAACCTATCAACGTAGATCGTTATGGTATCACGAATGCTACCAATCAAAAAGCTGAAATTCTTCCTAGAAAACGTTTCTTACGTCGATATTTAAATATTAAAGCGGTGGGTTGAGCTATACTGTACTCGTATCGCATGGGGCGCGAACAATTTCAGCATAAAAAATAACATTATTTTCTAGCTGTTAGCTTACCTAGCTGCTAGCTGTTAGCGTCGATATTTAAGGTTTCTTTCAATATAAAATTAATCAAAATTTGTTTAGTGTTTCAGGCGTGATAACGTAATAAACAGAGAGGTATTGTCGCATTTCAAACATTAGTATGGACATTGTGTAAAGAGCATGTTGACGGCGATATTGAAACTGTACCAGAAGTCACGTCAAGTCCGTGACATGGGCCGCATCAGACGCTGGACTTCGTCTCTGTGAGAGATGGCCGCGGGTATATACTCGTAATACGGACGAAACTAATATTTAATATGCTAAACTTTCAAATGCGGAATTTAAGAGGAGCCAATTAATTACGATTTTCCACTGCCCGATTTCGTGTACCAGCCTTACCCTTACCAGCAGTGCCCTTACCAGCAATGTCCTTTATAGGATGTCATGAAATTATTTCAAACGTGTCATTTTCTTTAATTTTTTCTTTGTATATTAATATTCCTTTTTTAAGATTTTCATCCCATAAAATGATCCTAAATTAAACTTGAGTAATAATATATATCTTGTTTGATGAAGACATGTTAGATGAACGTGGCTGACGTCACCTAAGTGCTTTCCAAATCAATCTACGGCTCAATCCCGCCACTAAACCAAAGTAAGAGAATATAAGAGCCGAGCTCTTTTGCACTCGCACCAATCCGGTAATAAAAATAAAAAAGTAACGGCCCGAGCCGAGGCTCCCGAGGGAGCCCTCGAGCTTAGTTACTCTTACAGAGGTTCAGGCTAAGCGCCCTCTGCGCTCGGCCACCTCGAGCCCGGTGTATCTGTAAAAGCCTCCAGGCCAGGCTAACAGTGGCAAGCCAGTCACAAAAAAAAAATTGCACTCGCGGGCGCTCCGCGTTTCATCCTCGTATCCATTTCATAGACAAACTCAACTTTTTATTTTAACTTACTTTATATCTGTATATTTTTTACTAAACGCAAGCTCGTTTCTGTGCTCGTACTCGCAATAAAATATTCTACCGCGACTTATTTTTTTATCTCCTACAGTTTTCGCAGCTTTGTTTAATTTCTAGTTTACATATTTCGTTTTAGTTTTCAATTGAACTTATTCCATATAGTGTCTTGTAATAATATTGTTATAATACGATCTATACATCCCGATACATTGTATATCTAGAAGCAACGATATACGTACCACTGACTCAAAGTTTCGCACGTTGCTTTTTATGCAGACATTCAATACGAGAATTCAAACATTCGACAAGGGAATGGGAAGGTCTTTATGAAAATCCGAAAGTTACGAACCAATTGGAAGTATAATGTGAATGACGTTTCATTTTACTTCCAACTGGTGCGCCGTGCGCCGTGCGCCGTGCGCCGTGCGCCGTGCGCCGTGCGCCGTGCGCCGTGCGCCGTACGCCGTGCGAGCTACGGATATAAACACCCGCAAATTGTGCCCGCGCGTGACTCGGGTGCCAGATGTCGGAGAGGAATGGTCCTTTGTACAAAACTTCGCGGGACTACGGCTACTTTAGCAGCCCAATAATGTAGTCACTAAGCCGACGGGGAAACTATCCTAATGTTGACAGTTTAGCACGTGTAACAGATAAATATGCATATTATATTGCCGTGGCATGGTTATATTTTGGAACGTTAAAAACTTTTTACTTGGAATACTTGAGACGAAGATGTGTACGATATGAGCTGATAATATACAGCACAGCTCGTTAGCAGGCGAATGTTGTCTGTGTAGTTTTGTCGATAAAGATTTATTTTTGTTATATTAAAAATAAATCCTAATCAATAAAGAATACTAAACAATCAAGAGTACGAATTGAGACTTTTTTTATTATATTTTATAAAGAAATAAAGTTGGATCGCAACTGCGCAATAAATTTTTCGTAAAATTCAATAAAGGGGCACATTTCGCTGCTGTAACTCAGTGAGTAATAGAAAGGGACCGAAGTGAATTATCGACGAATGAAGTCGAAAAGAAATTATTACGTTAAACGGATCCTCGGCGATCTTTTCTATTCTTCGTTTGCGGCGTCTGAGCGCGGCGGCCGAGCGCAGCGGCCGAGCGCGGCGGCTCAGCGCATCGCAGTCACTATCGCTTCACATTACACACATTTACTTTGTGAGGGTTTCAGTACACAAATATATATTTTTAAATTTCTAGTGTTGCTTTAACATTTATACTAATTTTCGCGCGTATTAATATGCTGAAGCGAGAAATATCCGTGTGCAACAAACGGACACACATTATTTTCTTATCGTGGCTCTCGGGTCACATGGTCCATAAGTCCGTGTTGAGCACACGCACGTCGCGTGCACGTAGCATCGCGCCGAGCGCCGGGCTCGCTGCCGATATGTACAAATGCTTCATACTTACATCATCACATAATAAATGTTTATTTATTTTAATGGAAGCAGGTGACAAACGAGCGATCGGGTCACCTGATGTTAAGTGAACGCTACACATAGGCATCTGCAACAAGCTAATAAGTTGTTCTATTTTATTTAGTTTTGTAAAGCGTGTGCAATGAAAGCTTAATATAATTGTGTGAATATAATATAATTGTGTAGCGAGGATTTTATAATAAGTCGGTGTAGCCATTAGAAAATTACAAAAAGTTATTACAAAACTCGATCCGCGCCCGTCCTCCGCTCGAAAGTTTCACCGCGAACAAAGCAGCGATTTGTATGCATACGAGCTTTTATGACGTTCTGTGGAGCTTTGTAAAATATTCAAATAATTTAAAATACAATGTTTAATTTTGCGATTAATATAATAATGCACGAAATCAATGACGACGCGCGCCGGGCGAGGTGACAATCAGTCGCGGTGGGCACGCTTAGACAAGGACACGACGGAACCGCTGTCCTAGTGTCATAGTGTATGGCGTGGTGGAATGGAGCGGCATCCCACCGAGTACACCCCACCTAGCTTCGTTTCTCCGGCCGCGGCGGCGCGTGCGCCGCGCACGCATTATGTACGCACGTCGTGTTGACGCATCGTGTGCCGTATCGTTCTGATTACGTAGTACAACGACGTACCGCCCGAGTGGCATCGCTCATAATGTATGCAGTATCACATAAATTAAACAAACTGAAAAGTATTGTCTATTTATGAACGTTATATGGTTTACTGCGTGAAATGGTTTCATATAGATCTGACATAAATCGTGCTGCACTGGATCCTGTAGTGTAGCCTATGTAAGCCAAGAAAGTTAAGCTGAACGTCAAAATAACGCATTATTAGGAATAACTCAAAAACTACTAGTCATATTTAGATTAAAAAAAAGTGGGACCACATGGCAGGCACTAGCTATCGAATAAAAAAAGAATCACGTAAATCGGTTCATAAATCTCAGAGTAATCGATGTACTCCTTTTTGAATTCGGTGAAAAAGCTATCATGTATTATTTGGTTATATTCATTGGTTATATTCGACACATGAAACCAAAGGTATATGTTTAGTCCCTTTCTTGTTTCCTATTTAAATAAACAAACACACTTAAGACCTGACGGAAATTATAAAGAAAATAGATGTATCTGCATTAAACGTGACGACTTGTAATTTATCTCGATCATGCCGAGACAATCATGTAGATAATCTCGAGAGATGTCCGCTTTCTCGTGCGGCGCAAGGGGCGGCGGGGGCAGCAGCGAGTGAAAGCTATGACGTCATTACTTGCATAGGCCACGCACCATCGCGTGCACTTTACACCGGTACATTTAAATTGTACAATGCACCTTACGCAATGCAATACAACACCGGCGTTTGTAATTCCACGCTCTCAATTCGCTCACCAAATGAGCGAGCCGCATGCTAATCACTTCGACTACCGCATTGTCTTGTCCCATGTCACAGCGCAAGGGATAGTTAACTCAATCGTTTTTAATAACAGGCTAGCGTTAAATTCTACATTACTACGAGAAATCAAGCACAATGATCCCTTGATAGTAAGTCATACGTATACTTTTGACAGCAAGATGTTACAGAGGATCTAAAAATGAAAAAATCTGTATCTGTACTTTTGTTTTCGACACCTCAAAACAAAAACTCTAACTATTGTGTCTACAGACCGCTCATTCGTTCATTTCAAAGGCCTTAATATAATAATAATATTTTTGAAAAATACTGCATTTTATTATTCGATAGCGATGTAGTCATAACAAAAAACTTAACAAGGAACAGACGATGGTAAGCGCATATGATAATTGTTTTGTCTTTGAAATCTATCGTATACCGTTTTTACAAGCTAATCTATGCCATAAGAGAGAAAAAAATACACAAATCACCCTTTTATCATGTAGGGGACCACTTAGATAGAATTTTTGGAAATTGAATGCTACAACTAGTGTCGAATAAACTATTACGAAGTCTAGACGTAAATCAAAACATGGTATGAATCTCTAATAAATATATATTACATTAAATGTCTACAGTTCGGGTTACGTCTGGCAACATACTCGCTTGTGCTTTTATACCGCTTCGCATAATGTGAAATGCTATATCAAGTTAGCTCACTTTCTCTTAGTTCAGATCGACACGATGACCTTTTGTTGGCGGAAAGCTAAACAAAATTATCTCTCATAATGATAGATAAAAACGTACTACTTTCTCTTGATTTTGACATGTTTTGACATTAAAAGGAACAGTTAACATTAAAAATTACGATTGTTCATTTAGATGATCGAAACGATCATGATTTTTTATGTAACTATTGTCTTTTTAAACTTCATCCGTTAAGTTTTGGAAATCAAGGACTGGTGAATCCACTACCTTAAATATATTGCCATAAACATAACGAGATTAATATGACCAATGTTGTATGTTGTATTTTTTTACCAAGACATAGCAGCCATTAATAGTGTCAATCCTTTAAACCAAAAATTATTGCAAACTTTTAATCAGATATCTCACCTGTAATTTGTCTTCATCGATCTTTGACTCCGCGTGATTCAAGGGGTCATCTTTGATGTGGCTCTGTGATGGCGGCGCGGGCTGGGCGTGCGCGACCGAGTGCAGGCTCGATGGCTGCGGCGGCTCGGCGTGCAGCGCGTGCGCGTTGGCTACCGGCAGGGGCTCGTCCTAAAAACGTTGCAATATTGATAATTATTACAACAGTAACACATGTTATCAGACTAGTAGGGAAGTACAGTTTGTCTTCTATTGCTTTACAAAATAAAAATCTGCTTTAAAAACATTAAAATCACATAATTTGTTAGGGTAATAGAAGGCAATCCCATCAACACACGCTATAATTACAAGACAAACGAATCAGTCTTTCTACTCAGTTTTGTCAACCGTTTTGTAAAAAAGGAGAAGGTAGGAAGGCGGAAATTTTACGAGGTCTGAGCTATCAAGGCCTGTAATCCTTTAGTCATGGTCAGCTATGAAGAGAATTCAAGTTGTCTGAATTCATTTTTCACCGGATCTAATTGTGACCAACATTGTGTTAAGCATGTCTCTTTCTAAAGCTAACATGATAATGAAAAAAAAGCAATAACTATTTTTGTACCTCAATGGGTGTATAAGAAAGAGGCCATAGAAATATCAAACATTTACCTGAACGAATGAATGATTATCAATGATCGTATTTATTATTATTTCAGTAAAGTAGTTCTGATATTCGACGGAATTAGTTTTTAGATAGATATATGCCGAGAAAAACACCGCCGATCCAAAACCGTTCACTTTGTGAGCAAAAACATGACACGAGCTAACTCATCGCAAAATGGCGGCTGCATACATTCGCTTACGTAACATTAGACATTTAAACGGTACATTTGCAAGCGAGCGCAAACCCACACGGATTACGGTCCATCATTGTTCTAGTCAGTTACAACGTTCTCACATGGAATAATGATACGAGCTTGCAAAAACATTCATAGCATAGGTGCAAGGTTATTGCATATCCTGCATGCAATTAGGACATTCGTATTTACGTAAATAATAGACGAAATGTGTCTATCAAACCACAACAATACCTAATGTTTTAACGGTTACTATATTTATTTAAACAACCACGAGCTGTACCAAATATATAATCAGCCCAACGTCATTAAGGCCATAAAAATTGGACGGCTACGCTGGGCAGGACATATTGAGAGAATGGAGGATTGTAGAGTCCCTAAGCGTCTGTTGGAAAGTCAGCCAGATGGTCGTCGATCCCGGGGAAGGCCGAAGTTAAGATGGCTAGATGACGTCGAACGAGACATTAAAAATATCGGCGTCAAGGGCTGGAATCAAAAAGCCGAAAACAGACGAACGTGGTGAAATTTATTATACCAGGCCCAAGCCCACCCGCGGCTGTAGAGCCTCAGATGATGATGATGCTGGACTGCGAAACATGCAGAACATGGTCGTGGGTTCGAATCTGCCATTCGACTATTGTCGTGATTAAAAAAATATTACTAAATTATTTTAGATTATGTACTAATGTTTCATACAATATATGCCCGAGGAGAGTTGGCGTGAGGCACGCGGCAGACCGTAAAAAACTGTAGCCAAAACCTATAAAGTACGGTCGTACTGTGCCGACCTCACATAAGTGGGAAAACGGCAGGAAGAAAAAAACCTACAGTACTACTGTATACACGATGATATCTATCGACATCTGCCTTCGCTGTTTTAAATTCAAATTTTTATCATACATAGGCAATCGTGCGTGACAAATGGAACTCTGTTTTGAATATTTATAACGAATCTAACGGACGAGGGGATAAACTCGAGGCCCCATTTTAACGTCTAATCAAAGTGATGTCATGATATTATTTAAAATAAAGCTTTCCAAGCTGTCAACTTTTATACTGCCATAAGCACATCTTACCGTTGTCAACGAAGATATAGCCAAGAAAAATGTACGTGGCATTCGTTATATCTCTCTCGTATTAATAGTCGAAACTTTGGATGGCTGCTATTTTTACTTTTACATATTTTCGATTTTTAGTTACCAGATATGTCTTTAACAATCAATTGTGCTATGGGAGAATCGTTATTCGTCATCAGATACGGAACGAACTTATAGTCAAATTCAAAATACCAAAAAGTTCCCAAATTGTATTTCTAAAAATAATCATATATCGAACCCAAAACTCGGGGTTTCTTAAATAGGTATGCTTTTACCTAACCCAAAATAAATGAGCGAATCTTACCACAGTATCAAATTATATCTTACAAACAAGCCTAAATAGCTCCGAGATCCCACAGAGTTTGTCGAAGTAATTAAGTTTAATGTTGCTAAGAAAATTTGATCTTTATCTTTTCGAGACCAACTGAGAGCGGTGTTTCGGCTAATTGAATTGCGTTTAACGTTCATCAAAGATGGTATATTATTTAATATATAACTTGACAACAATAGATCTCTCTACAACACAGTTGACAAGACAACAAAGTTGTACGATTCTTTTCTAGAGAGAAGAATCTTCAATATTATGTATATTTGCAAGAGTCAAAAGTGATAAAAAAAATACTAGTGACCTTTTAAAAGCACCATAGAACAATTTTTATCAGGAATTGAAAGGAGGTTAGATTGTTTACACAAGACACAATTGTCGATCTGCTATTCTACGAGGTCACAGTAGTTTTTCTTCTCCTAACTTATAAACGACAAAGGGAAGTAAATGTAAAGATTCCTTAAGGACGTTGCCGATGTACGTTTAGGAAACTCGATGAATCAGTTGAAAGAAAAAGAAATTTCTAAGGTAAACAACAATACATTCCAAAGCAAAGTTGAACTTTCGCCGTGTTGTCGGCAGGATTGGAATGATCGAAAGCTGAGTGATTTGCTGGAAAATCGTTTGTTTCGACGACAATAGATCGAGTTTGCGACGTCACTTTTGTTACTATTCAATTTATTTGCTAAATTGTATTGTCTTTGTGTCTATCGTTATGACAAAACACATGACACTTATGAGCAGTTTTTTATGTTAAAAGAAGGCTGAAATATTAAATGACTGATCACTACCAATGGATAGCCCAGGATCCTGACCTTCGACAGCCAGAACAGTAATAGATGCTTTGCATTGCCTTTGCTTAATAAAGAGGAGCGGATTAAATACTGACACGGAAGGGATTGACGGCTACAATACCTTTACAAATTAGAAGAAACACAGTAAATGAAAAAAAAAACAAAAATTACTTGACGTCGGTATTCTGTGAGGTCGTCGTATTTTCTTTTCCAATTTGCCTCATTCGTGCAACGGTTTTTATCAACAGCTGCCGACCGGACGACGTGTAATCAATTTACTGCTATTATAGGTGCTAGTCTTTTCGTGCGCTGTTCGTTTATGTTTTTTTTTTGTTAGGAAAAGCGTTTTGTTTTAGAAAAAGCTTTTACTAAATACGTACGTAAGTGTCCGGGGTGAAATCCGGGTTTGAATCGGACACATTACGATGTCGTAACCCACAGCCATTTAGAAGTGAAATAAAAGTCAATCTAATTCTATCGTATCATATTCTACCGTCATTTTAACCCAAATTCCAATGTGAACTTAGAAGAATAATCGTAAAAGTAACAGCAAAAGAGAGACACGTCATTTGTAGTGTCTGAACTTGTAGCTCGAAGCGATGCGAGCGCTCTTACTGTAATGAGGACTATTATATACTGTGACAATTTGAAACTTTGCGAATGTTCTGCGAATATACATACATTAAATATTTATTTTTTAATTAACAAAGAATCGTTATATCCAGAGCCTTTGTTTTCCCCTGAGAATTTCTCTGCGTTATTAAATGTATTGGTTGAATAGTAATAACTTTGTGTTTATTTTTTTGTTTGTAAATGCGCTGAAGAATTTCATGATAAAATGTAAATGATATTCTGCTTCACGGAAAGTACTTATAGCTTTGAATATATTTGCTTACTTTAAAGTTACAGCCGTGGTTGAACACCGTTTATCAACTTAGAACCACATTTTTTTATCCAGCCCAGTGTTTGGACTAAGTTAAAAACTGTGGTGGAATATCATGATTCGAAAGAATGGTGGCGAAAGCAACGGTTGACTTAAAAGTGGTCCAACACCTATAATTAGTAATTTTTGTGTTGTTTCTAAAAAATAAGAATCAAGACGAGTACGAACACATGACTACCGAGCATATTTTCTTTCCTTGCAATATTGTGTGCGTTTTAACAAAAGAGCTTGTTCTCGATATTAAAAATGAAGACAGCCGCGTGTGCGCGTCACATACAACTGTTGTACGAGAATATTAATGTGAAGTACTCGCATATTAAAAATATGTCGGACTGGTTCACTGTGTGAGTGAATGAAATTACTTTTTTTTTAAATGAATAACAGGTTCTTTTTTTCGTTAAAGTAAATATCGTATCAAGTTTATCGAATACTTCAATATAATAACAATTGAAAAATGTGATACATATTCATATTATATGATACACTAAGAGATTTATGACCTCCAAGCCTCCAGAAACCATCTGTTTCCTATCGTTTACAATCGTCGTCTAAACATCTAAGATTTAGACTTCAATTTCGGACTTTTGCAAATCAAGTTCGGACTTTTTAGTTGTCTTAGTGAACTCACCACCACCACATACTCACTATTTACGTTATCCCGTAAGTTTTTCTGAAAAGCGGTATGTCGTCATTTATGGTTTGGGTAATAAGTAGTATACCACTTTTTAGTAAAACTTATTCTAGAGAGTGATTGTGTAATTATTTCAATTATCGAAAAACATAAGTTTAAAAAATATGAAAGATTTAAAAAAAAAGAGACAAAACAAACATTCTGTTCTATTATATATTTATCTTAAACAATTGAAAGTTATACTACTGGAGTATTAAGAAACAAGTTAAAGAAATTCGAGTTTCATTCTTGTGAAATTATATCCCTTTACATTTTCAAGTCGGTTATAAAAGATTAGACCAAACGATATTAATATATGTACATTTTCGTTGCTTGTGATTGAATTTTCCTTATAGGAATCCTTAATGAAACTTGCATATTTGCTGGAAGTAATTATAAGAATTTCTAAAGGATTTATATTGTAATCAATTGCACGGCTGCCAGGCGAGGGCGACCGAGCAGACAGAAGGCAATCACAGAGAGTGCACCGTACACTTTTAGTGAGCCTGACAATGACGTATAGGACCCGGACCCGATACAAAAGTGTAATAGTTTTAACACAGCTTACGCTGTAACTACTTCTATCCAATTACTTACTACATTTACTATCCTAAGTGTAAGTCTAAGTCCTATCCTAAATGTAAGTCTAAGTGTAAGTCTATCCATTATCATTGTAACTTGAACTTATTTCAAACTTGCATGTTTGAAATAAGTTTAAATTGATAACAAAATAAATAAAGAATACATTTTCAATATTGAATAGTAGCATATCAAAATTGTCAAAGGTTTTATGTGTTATATTATTTCAGAATTAAAAGAGGTTTTTACTTGTATAAGTAGCTTAACAGTGGTACAGTCCGCAATACCACCACAAATATGTTGCACGCATGGGCCGGCTCGACCGGTGAAATACCGCGACCAAACAGATAACAGGCGTGAAGTGGAAGTAATCTGAGTTTCGTCTAATCAGTGAGGTTCCGGAGACCTAATCCTAGGCTTTTTCTATTTCCTATATTTACCCTAAAAGGATAGGATGGGCAGGGGCAGAGGATTGGACAGGGAGTGGATGAATAGGAAAATAAATGAAAACATTATCTTCCCTCCTCTGTGTATTTAAGATAGTCAACGCATCTGCAACTCATTAGCTTGTTGCAGATGTTTATGGGTAACAGTCACTTAACATCAGGTGACCGCTTGCTCGTTTGCCGACTTTTTCCAAAAAAATAAAATACCTGATTTTATATGTATATAAACAGATAACATAAGTCTTGCCTTGAGGATTACCAGTGCTACAAATTATTACCATTGCATAATAGAAGACTTCTTCTGGATAGGAATTTTCTTTATGATATTTTGCACGACATAGACCATCCTTCACTCTTAAGCCTTAGGAAACGCACTAGGAATGGACCAGGTTTACTTTATGTTCCATGTCACCGCACTAATTACGAAAAATATCTATATCTATAAATATAATATCTATTTCGACACGATTACCTCTACTGACTACTATCAAAATTTCATTTTCCATTTGTATAAAATATTTATTTTAAATAAAATAACAAATATTATTAACAATCCATTTTAATACTGTACCTGTCTTAAGGATAAGTGGATAAATAAATTGTAAATTTAACCTTCCCTTTATTAAAAACTGTACATTTAAAAAACTAATTAAAATACTGTTTACAATAATATATGATTTTATCGTAAAGAAAGCTGGGTCCTTGGTTTGTTGCGTTACTGCAGTGCGAGGTTGAAATTGCATAATTGCGCACAACACTGGCATGTCCTTGCCTGGTCACACACTCGACCGCACTTGTGAAACGATGTTTACTGTTAGTATCGGAGTCTCCATCCCTTTCCTGTGCTCTCGTTTCCTATTTTTATTTATCAATTTTTTGTGACCGACTTGCTACTGTTTGCCTTGAGGAGGCATCTATAGCTACACTGGACTTCAGTGACAGATCGCAGAAAGTGTAGAGGTCTCCCTCGGGAGCCGCGGTTCGGGCCGTTACTATGTTTATATTATTACAGGATTGGACAGCCACCGAACTCTTAGGTTGCTTCCAACGTTCCATGGGGTGACTAGGCTCAAGACTCGGCTTGGCTGTAAATCAGTGCGCATTTTTTATCGAATAACAACAAACGAGCAAGCGGTTCACTCGGTATTAAGTGACCGCTACCCATAGGCATCCTTTCATCCTTTCCTTAAAAGAAATGGAGAGGAATAGGAAAAGCACTAGGATTATTACATATTAAAAAAAAAAGAAATAATATAAATAGAGTCATGTCTAAACTGTCACTATCTTCGCAATTTGATTAGGGATGTTAAATGAGTGTTCACTTAGCTTCTGCCGGTTTTCAATGTATCCTACTTTATTTTTTACTTTATTTTAAGATGCACCTTAAAATAAAGCTACTGCTATGCTAGCTG
>DWTW01001344.1:0-12856 GCA_018246275.1 Papilio slateri
GTCTATATATTTATATTTAATTTTATGAAATTTTCCGGATTTGGCAGGTAACAAATTATGGTATAATTTAATAAAACAGAAAATTAATGAATATTTCTAGAATACGCGTGTTTACATTACGTGAGGCGGTCAACATGGATGACATTTTAATTGCATCTTAATTAAGGATATTTAAGGATCTAGGTATTGTTCCGTTCATAATTTCTCAAACCAAAATTTTCGAGGTATTTTAGGCATCTCTCAGTCATGTATTTCTATCTTATAACAATTTATAGAGACATTGTTTCTGCTACATCTTTGTTTCATATTCGACCATTGTCTTTTCTTTTGATAAACTGCATTTTCATGTATCAGAAATCCTCTTTATATAAACGAGCAAACAATAATGCTAGTAAATAATAATTAATACTAAAAACTACTCAAATAAGTTATATTTAACCTAATTAAAATGTGTAGTTAATGAAAACCACACAAATTTCGAGGCAATAATTACGAACATTTAATATTGAGTTGAATTCACACAGAACTGGCGAATGCTTAAGCCACGTTTGTGAGTTCGCTGGCTGGATATGTAGGCGGGATTGCAAACATTTTCAATAGTTTATTAATACTTGCTGCCAGAAGTAAGTCTTACGCGCCCCTGCCGACTGTTTTATATCACTAAAGGTACTACTTATTTTATTAAAGGTAAAAATATGAAATTGTCATTTCTTGTAAAATAAAACATTAAAAAGATTATAGCAGTTATCAAATATATAATATTTATTGCAGCAATGTTGTATATTACTTGTTAAGATAAATTACTTTGGAAGTAATCACAATTCAGCGCAATTACTTCAAAGTAAATTGCATTAAAACCTTTATTTCAGTATATTAAGCCCACTACTCGTTCACGCTCATACTCATTCGTATTCTTATATCTAAATCTATTTAAAAATTACCATGAAAAACAGTTAATAGTCTTAAATGCAGACAATCAATACGTAAATAGTTTTATTTTAAAAACAATTAAATATATTTCACGTACAAGAAACGTTCACGTAAAAAATTACGATGGAATGTCCAAACCTACACCCTTTCATCGCAATAACAGGAAATTCTGATTGCTTCATAAATCAAAGGATACATCGCTATAATTTTATATTTCCCACACTACTATAGTTGTTATAGTATTTAAAAAAGGGCATTAAAAAGATATACAGTGCTTTTAGGCAACCATCAAGCCATTTATCATGGGCATCCGTCATGAGGTTATTCGGGAAAGGTTTTTGGGCCCTATGTTTTAAATATAATTTATACGCCAGACGGGTTCAAAATGATAAACGATGTTTGATATTGTTACTAAGTTAAATTTATATCGAAAATATAACATTTTAAAATTTAAAACTGAAAAATTGTAATGTTTCTTGCATCATTTTAATTCTAAAACAGAACCGATACGTTTTATTCATTTATTATTAATATCAAATGCCTCGCATTCTAACTAACATTTTGTCTGAATAAAATGATAAGTAAAATAAAATATTATTCCAATCAACAATCAAAAAAAAGTTAATTATTAAATTTTAAATAAACAATCAAAAAAAAAGCCAATATCGAAAAAAGAAATTTATACAAGGCATACCACCCTCGATCTTATATAAGATAAACACAAAAGGAATGTTCAGACGAGCAGGTTAAGCACCAAGTTATTTCATATTATTACTTAATTAAAATATTTAGTTTCCGAAAAACATGGAACTACCTTATCTCTATAGACGACTCATAAAAATGACAAAAATAATACAAAATTAAGAGGCAACCACAATTTCATTAGGATCAAAACAAATATGGCGTCCGAAATGGCTATCAAGCTATCAAGTAATTAATACGCCACGCTACTGACGGACGGTCGGAGGAATGTAAATATCGCTTTCTTTTTCTAACAATAACTGAGAGAAAGAGCAAGGTGTGGTCTCTAATTGGACCACCCGTCAGTACGATCCCTAATTAACAAAATGTAATTTGGTTTGAAGATGGGATTTTATTAGTGGACGATTAAATTCTACTAAGAATGTTGTACAAATATGTGTCTTTCGAAATTAAGTTATTATAATTTGTTAAGTGCCTGTTTAAGCATTTTTCAGTGACTTTTAGAGTACCGCTCACATCAGCTGTGATTATTATCTATACGAAATTGTATCTCTTAAATATGATCAAAATGGCTTAACCTAGATTTGTTCCTTCTGTTTTTAGGCATAGAGTATAGATTGGAAAAATGAAATTAAGTACAGTTTCGTTTTTTAGCATTACGTTTACAAAAAAAAAGAGTTTTCTTTGAGATTTCCAGAGACTCAAGACATTTTTCTGTACCTCCTTTTATTTATTTTTTCGTATTTCGCGTCTGTTTTGGTGGTTGCCTAACGTCTGTGAATAGCGGTGATTACTTGGCGAACCATTTACTCATTTCCTTCCTTATTCCATAAATAATATTCGTGTGCGATTTCAATGGGCTATGACCCCAGGGAATTACATAGTTAGTTCTATTGTGGCTTAAGTTGAGTTGTGACTTGCGTAAAAAGGCATACAGCAAAAGCGTGTAAGTGCTTATCAGGTGTAAATGACAATTTTGACCAAGATTTCAAATAAGACAAAAGCGGTGCCTTGTTTGATCTTGCAAGTTGACGTCAAAAATTATTTTAAATACAACGAACAATTTTGAATATTACAGTTAATACAGTGGATTATTATTGGTTAGATTCTAAGGGTGCCGGACAAGGCAGGTGCTAGCAAAAACCTCTTTGCTAGCAAGTTATGGCGGGAAAAACGTGGACACGAGCGCCATCTGCCGGCGACAATGCTGAGATTTATCGCCCACTTTCGCGTCGAGAGCGACTGCGCCGCCATCGCTGCGTCGTAGTAGATATTAAGGAAACAGAAAATAACAAAACTATATCGACATGTGCTTAATGTACTTTATAAAAATGTAATGTAAAGCGAGTACCATCTTTTGATCTCATCGCCACTTAATATCAGATGGGATTGTGGTCGTGCACTAGTGACCGTGAGTTGACACTGCCGAAAACATTCACCTAAAACATATTGTCATCACTGTTTTTTTTATAGAGAAGGAGAGAGATAACAACATGTTTCATGTGATGTTTTTTTAGCAGTGTAAATCCACGATAATAATTACAAAAACATTCCATGTCCTTATATACACATAGGCGCCAAGTGTGCGTAGGTAAAGAATCACAGACAAACAATTTAAAGTTTTATATCAGTATAATTACGACTGTAAATATTCTTGTATCGAATGTAGTAACTAATAATTGATCCTCGTGTTACTGAGATTTTAAAATAAATATTGGTATGTATATGTCCGATCCTGTCGATTGTGACTTTGACTTTGACAATTTATAATCGGGCAAGGCAAATTATAAACTGTCAGCAAATTGTGAACTGATGTATCATGGTAAAATCAGCAAACCTATTTTTTCTTAGATCTTTTTAAAATATTTAGTGTATATAACTATCATGTCCAACCTAACAAACCTGGCTTAACTGATCTTCCATTGTTACTTAAACTTTAAAGTAATAACGCAAGCAACATACTAGTTCGCACTTTGACGATTTGACTTTACAATTTATAAACCATCGAGAAATGACAAATCAAATTGTAAATAACTTGTTTAGTCTGATAGTTTATAAAGTGACTAATCAGATTATAAACTTATAAAGTCCACATCGGTCGGTGACATATGACAACGACTACAAGAATTCAAACTTTCCTTAGCAAATATTTAACTACGATTTTATAGTTAGAATTCCATTTCACTTAATCCAATAAGCCATGTATTGCAATTATCTAGAAACAGTACGCTATGTATAAATCTTAGCAGATAAACTACCGTCACGCCGGCAACGGCTGCCCAGTCGCTTGTCTTAGATTTATGCCCTCCGTACTCCGGCCGATGAAATTCTATTAGATCCAGGCTCTGGCCAGCTGTGGTGTGACCTAGATCCTAGGACATGTGTTTATGTGCGTTATTACACATGTTGATTGTTGTTACTGTCCAATGTATTTGTATAGGAAATACATTTTGAGATTTTAATATGATTTGTATATTCTTCACGGATGACAATTAAATATATTTTATTTAACAACCTCTCACAGTAATAATGCAAATGCAAAACGAACTCAATGCAAATGCAAAAAGTAAAAAGTAGTTGCTACATTTTGTGTCTATATTATCATAAATCATATCTAAATTAATATTTTCACGAGCATGGTGCGTGCGACGTATCGAATTTTCTTACAAAAAATCACAACATATTAAATAGACTTAAATTTTTGTACTCTTACACCAACGGGTTTACTTTGATGCGGTAACAAATTGAAATTATATCATTACTATTACTTAAATTAGTATATTTCACGGACCACGTTCGCATTATACTTGAAACGTCACGCGCACCATGATGTCTTTGCATTGGTACAATGCTACTTATCTTCATAGAGAAGGATATTGTTCCAAACAAGATTGGGACATAAGTATCTAGATGATTTCGAGATACAGCATCAGTATTTTTGGATCTTACAAATCTAACGGTTGTCCCCAAATTAATATGATATCAATAAAAAGCATGGCTTCAACTAAATTCGGATAGAAACATAATTTTTCGAACGTCGCCAGATATTAAGCAGAATTGAGAGGATAAGTAACAGCGGGTTGTCCCCTTTTTTATAGTTTCTCTTTATTAATGTGCGTTTTAAAGAATTTATGCTCGACATGTGCCGCTGCGTGGACGCGCTACCTCGCGGCTGTGGCGCCGGTTTTTTACCCCGTCGGCTTATAATTTACTACCGCACCGTAGAGTCGCGCCGTCGTTTGAAATCGTAATAATTATACCATGACAACTGTTTTAGTGATGTTTTTGAATAATAAAGCTACGATTTTGTTCTCTAGTACCGATTTTTATATAATATAGCAAAAAGTATTGCGGAAGCCCATTGGGTAGGGGCAGGAAAAGACCGATTTTTGATGGAGGCCTACGTCCAGCAATGGATGTCTTTTCGTGGATGAATTAATGATAATGGTAATATATCGTCGACTACTCATAAAGTAAGCAGCCTTAAGAGTTCAATTAATGTCAATGAGACAGACATAGAGAAAATAAGAGACCCGCAGCAGAAATTGCATAAATAGTCTTTATGTATGTTTATATAGATAATTTAATCATTTGTTTTAACTTTTTTTGTTTGATGTTCAAGCTTACTTTAATTGTAAACATCACTACTAACGCCATCTATTGACGTGTATGTACACTACAAAAATTATTTTACAAGCAAGAATGTAATATTAAATTTTAAAATAAATAAAGCAAGTACAGTATGTAGCACGTACAAAGTGTTCAGAGGCGGCGCCGCCGCTGTGAAGTGGCCGCGAGTTTATGAACCAGTCTCCGCAATTAAAACCGACCTTTGACGATTAAACTAACCGCGTTTATTGCGAAATGTTCACATTCAGATATTTGTGGTTTTTAAAGGAATTCTATCTTGCTCCCTCAGTGTTTACGTTCGACGGGAGTATACTTACTAACTTTCTATTCTTATCTGTATTCCACTGAGCTATTAAGGTCTTAAAGCTGATATGTTTATCGGCACATATTGTGTGGCTTGACTATATTGTAAGTTTTATAATTTTTAAAGTACATCTCTCCAATATTTTTCCGTAACCCACTATGGAATTATCTAAAATAATAATCTAATTGTTTAACTTGTAATAAACGTCTCAGTAAAACTTTAATGTGATTTTTTAAAACGGATTCAGTATTCTGATATTCATTACAAACAAACAAATTGTTCTCCTTTATAATATTAATATTATACATGAGTTCGAAATTAAAATAAGATCTTTCTTAAATAACAACATTAAGAATTTGTATATTTAATATTCAAATTTCAATGTAAATTTAATATTCAATATTCAAATCATGTATATTTAATATTTTCATTCAGTTCCAGCTTATATATTAAAGTAGATTTATTATTATGTACACTTTATGTTAAACTACGACATACTTGTGTCAAGCCTAATATAGAAGATGATGTAAAATTAGTATCCAAAAATAATTTCATTTCATTTAATCTTCTGTACCACAATCGGAACATACTGTACATGAAGGGCCGCACGCTATGTCAACCGTAATATAAACACGGCGTGCACTGCGCGATGTATTTTTAAATGCACAAACTGCACTCCAGCAGTCTGTGTGTACCTTTAATAAAATTTTGCGATCCGGAGTGCCTAATTCGTTGGAATAACCCGGCGCAATAGACTAGTTTTTATACCTTTTATTGAAGTTAATGGTTTTTCAAATCGTATTGATATTGACGTGTCAGTTCTCATGCTCGTCTAATAGGGTGTTCAAAGATATAGTATTCTAGATTTTAATCTACCCATCCGCAGAATTTCTGTTCTTTATCCTTTTACTGTAAATTTGTAGATGTCTAGACCAGTGATTCCTTGAGAGTGTTCAAAGGAATGAAATAATTATTGGATAATGATTGATGATGATGTTAAATGAATTCCGGTCAATTATATCTAACCTTCAATTCTTTGACTATTTTAAGTTATCAAATAATACCTCCTTTGTAAAAATTCTTAACTTTTATCACCAACAATATTCAATAAAACTATATCAAATAAATAGAGTCATAGACTTTTCTTTCGTTGATCATCAAATTTAAACTAGTAATACAGTCGTAAATCAAAATGGTTTATTCATGAGAAAATTCAGGCGATACACAATATTTTTCATTCGTACTCTCTGCAAAGGGTGCGCGCATTATGGCCTACAAAGTGCTTTCCTAAAGCTCATTTAGTTTTGTGTAAACGTCTGATGTAGAGCTTTGCACGGCGTCGGTTGTAAGCGTTTTTTCCACGTAAATTTCGCCTATTTGTACCCCTATAAGTAACAACGAGGGCGGGAGTATACGGGTATTTTAAAGCCGCGCTTCATAAATATTAAACGTGGCTTGTTGTTTCGTCAATAGTTTACGCGGCTCTTTCGTATTAGGAGCTATTTTGTCATTAAAATCTATAAGTCTTCATTGAAATGTTTTTGAAAAACACTTGGCGTAAATGATATAAACTTTATTGGCCAATGTTAAAGACAAAACAATAGATTCTATAAATCAGAGTTAGTTACGATGTTAAAGAATTTCAAATTAGCATGGTTTGGCATCGCTGGCATATTGTCAATGATTTCGGTTATTGTTTGTATGTGATATGACAAACAAACACTTAGATGATATTCCCATATCATCATAGTAAAAGTCAAATACATAATTGAAAAGGCAATTCAATAATGCTCCAATGATTTTTAATATTCGAACAATTGTTCAACAATTCAACAACGAGCATTGTCCATTCAGTGGCAGGGATTTTTTCAACCACCAGCTATTATCATCCAAAATTAGACTTTAAATCTTTTATTATACCTATTTATTTTGTTTGGCTGAACCCAAGTGAATCGAAAAACTCATATATATTGGACATGTGCGCGTTGTGAAGACTAATTGTATTGATGCTGTGAAAAGGATTGTAAAGATTCATTTGGAATTGTTTAACAATAAAATAATAGAGAAAAAATTACGAATTGTTTTCTTTCTGTACAGAGCCGAGATATGAGAGTATGTTCGAATCTAGTTGGCACTAAAAAGGCTTCATTGTAATTATGATCATCATCATCCGCGGCCTGTATCACTCCACTGTTAGACATAAGTCTTCCTCAATATTTTAATTGACTTTCCTGTAATTTGATATTCTTAATATTTTTTACGGCATCGGACATTTTCTTAAAACAAAATGGGTCTATACTTACATAAAAGAAATCTCCGTGAGTCAACAATAGTTCAACACTTCAGGTGGCTTAGTTTTTTTAGCTTCGGTTTCCTCCGGAACAGGAGTAGTCGCTGTAGTCTGGGATAGGTTGGACTGGGACTTTTCTTCCCGGCTGCGGTGCTTGTAAAATAATGTAATTAAATTTTTCCGCTTTCGAAGCTCGGCGAGCTTGAGGGCCGCAACTTTGTCGCAGTGCTCTTAAGCTTCGCTCGATAGTTTTCGAAGCTTTTCAATTCTATTATCGTCAAAATTTTAAAAAGAATTAATGTGGACATACTCTTATTTTTATTTCCTAATTTCGATAGAGACACGATAAATAAAGTGTGTCCGTGATAATTTGTCACTTTAAAAATTTAACGTATGTATTATTACCTATACGTAATCTAAATTAGTGCGCTTTATCAAGACAAGACTGTATGTCTAATTCTAGTAAGTGAGACTTTAAATATTTAGAATTCTTAGATTTTCTTCCTTAACTTCTTTTTTAAACAAAATAACTTTTCATTATGTTAATACTAAAGTATAACGAGCATTCCGCCGTTTGAATTATCATATTTATACCTATCACTTCCAAAAACAATAGGGTTCAAAAACGTGAAAACTATAACAATAATGCTGTCAAGTTATTGTCCACAATATCAAGTAGATACCTATAACTTACGTACAAGAAACTTGTTTAACAAACGCAAAGCAATTTAAACGTTCTATTATAAATCATTTTCGACGACAAAAAGTGCTTTTAATATTTCACTGCCGTAGTCCGCGAGATGTCTCAAAGGGTAACGCAACAAAATCTTGTTAAACTTAATGAAGAAACTTCGAGCGTCGCTCAAATTGGACACTCGGTGAGCTGGCGCCCGCCAGCCGTGCGCGGGCTCAGAGGAGACAGGGAGTAGCGGTTAATTATATTAGCATTGTAATTATTGAATTACTTGTTTCGCTTTAAATCTATGTCGCGCCAAGTAAAATTTAGACAAAAAGTAAAATAGAATTCCAAGTTTTTTTATAAGTAACTCCCTCATTTACTCCTGTAACGCAGAGTACTCCTCCTCTACTCTCCTCTCGGCAGCGATTACGGAACTTTGAGAAACTGCTCGATCCTGGCTTCTTCAAGGTTCATACATGTACACAAAAATGTTCGTCTATTACGAATATTTTAAATTATCTCCTTTCTTTCGTATGTCTCTAATCTGGTCAATTAAACTGTTTTAGAGATTTAAAAGTCACTTTTGATCTTAAATACATAAAGATGAATTTTTGTTTGTTCGTATTTTATACCCTTCATCCTATTGCATTATAACTTAAATTATTGCTTGAACTTGTGCGAACATTATAGGCATAGTACAATAATTAGCACTTATTTGAAGCACATGAAAATGATAATAAAATTGTGTATTATATAAAATCCTCACAGGCGTTTACTATATCGGTTTCCGTATCGGTGGGAAGGTGTGTAGTAAAATAGTAAAATCTAATATTGATTTAAATCTCAATATATCGAGCACGGCTCGGCGGCAACTCAAAGGCCGCAGCTGTTTGCGCAGGCGCAGTATTCCTCGCTCCAAAGATGAAACGCACACATCCTATTTATCGTATTCATATTGTGTAATGAGCCGTAAAATTTAAAGTACCACATTCCACTATAAAACATTTTTTTACTACCGATGTATTATTTAAAAAGAGAAATGTTTTTTGTGATAACATTTGAACATACCATAAATATTACTTGGTTTTCCTTTACTATCGTCATAGTGAGACACACGATAGTTATTATAGTAAGTAACAAATAAATAAAAAATAAGTTCTCAGGAGATAATTTAGTTTTATTTCATCTTTTAATCCCAATTTCGTAATCATTTTTATTCACTTATATGATGGCACCTCACCATTATCGCTTATTTCTTAAAATACTTGAATCTAGATTAGCCACTGGTCTGGGGCAGATATAATAACTATTCTGGTACTGGTACCTACTGGCCCGAAAAACCACCACCGATATGTTGAAAAAACCGCGGTATACGCACTCTTATTATTTTCGTTAAGCTGAAATTCGAAGACGTACCAAGTATTAGATCCACGTGGAACTTTTTCCCCATTTTATAATCAACTCGAATACTGTTCACGATATATCGTTTCTGTTTCGTTTGAATTATAATTTTATACATGAGTTTTTTTCTCTATGTGCTTTTTATTCAAATCTCATTCGTAGCGCTCTCTCTCTCTCTCTGACACGGACGATTACATTCTGTGAACGTAATGAGAGACAATTTAATCACGAGCTCTCACTCCGGGCTCCATGTTATCTGTAATCTTTACCAAAAATCCACCGTTAATGCAATTGTTAAATTCTTTTGTTAACTTACAAAATATATGCCAGGCATGTCGCCTTATAACTTGTAAATCTAGAATGAATCCATCACTTTAGCTTTAACCCCTTTTATATTGAGGAGATTAGTACTTGATAACAAACCTAACTGCTGTTAGTCAGCGATGTAATCAAAGGATACTTCATAGTTTTATAATACATTAGCTAATACAAAGTTCTCTTGAAGATGCCCACGTTATATTCGGATGGAAAAATTAACATCGGCCATTTACTTCGCTCCTTCGCTGTACGCCCAAGGAACGAAGATTCAAATCGCTTCGTTCGAATATATTTTCAAATATTCCATGAGACCCATTATTTATTCTTTCATTAATTTATATACGAGGCATCGTATCGTATGTGTCTAGATGGATATTTTGTTGAGAATCCTGGTTAGCTGCATCATAGGCAGATTTACTCTTTTCAATCGGGTGGACGAGTTACACGTGTAGCTGCTTAGTTGAATGATAAATATGAGTCGAAATCGTAAAAAAAAGAGATCCACAGTCTCTGTATACTCCTCTCGATTTTACGAGTTGGTAGATTTTGTGCTGCATAAAAAAAACGTAACGTGTCGTGACGTTTATTGCATTTCTAAAACTGATTTAATCCCCGATCGGGATATATGGAGCTATTTCATTTCATTCACGTATAAATTGAATTCACCAATGAATTCGCTATGCTAACTTCCAATTAAAAGATTATTTGTTATTTCAGTAATTCTAGCACAGAAGTAATCGATGAATAAAACGCATTTAAGCCTTTTTTTAAGATTACGGTCATCGAATGGCATATTGTTAATAATATTAACAATACTCATAGATTTACCAACAACAAGAAAAAACGTTACTTGACAGCACACAATGCAAATTTCGACCTATTTTTAACGGTTCAAATGATAACTGTGGAAGAACAAGCGCTTCTAACCAATTTTAATTAAAAAAAAAATTTGAATACCAAATTTTAAGGGCACACGGCCACTAAACATCGCGTCTCTGGCAACGACGTAAATCGCCGCGGGGGTCGGTACGGGCCGAAAAAGTTTATTAACAGAATTAGGATACGTGCGCAAGATCTTGCGAGGCGAATGATACAGGACAAATATATTGATTGATTCAAACGTTACTAGCATTGTATAAATAAATGTTATGTCCAAAGAAAAAAAAACATTATTATATATAATTATGTTTAACAACTATAAATTCTTCCTTCTCTATCGTTGCTGTCTTGACAAACTGCTATTGGTTATCAAGTGATTGCAGTGGCCCGTTTAAGGCGCGTCCAGTCCTCCCTAACCGCTGCCTTTTTCCCACAAGCGTGCTGGGGGGATGTCCACTTCCGCTCTGACCTGGCCGGTCCGGTGATAATTGTTCTGACAATGATGTCTGGATGGTTAAACCCAGCTATAAAAAAAGGTTTTGGAGGTTTTTTTTCCTGTAATTATTATTAATTGCGAATAGATCATTAATTAGTGACCTTCTAAGCGAAAACCGTTGTTGAAGCGATAATTCTAATATCATTAAGCTTCTCCATAGCTCTGTTACTAAATTTTGTGTGCTACAAGTCTTAGAGTCATAAAACGTGTGCAAATGAAATTTCTTACCTTTCCATACAATTTG
Organism: Papilio slateri; assembly: GCA_018246275.1. Lineage (NCBI taxonomy): Eukaryota > Metazoa > Arthropoda > Insecta > Lepidoptera > Papilionidae > Papilio > Papilio slateri. Next base: position 11,874 of record DWTW01001344.1, read on the forward strand.
TGTGGACTAAAGGTGTGTAATGTTGTCATAAATAAGATAGAATTTTAGTAATGTACGCTCGACGAGACTTTATATTTTATACGGCTCTATTCATTATCTGTGAAACGCTTTGGACAACAATTAATTTAATGTTTAATCTGGTGTAATACAATGCATTTGACTAGGATTTTCATTGTAATTAAATGAACATTATATTAATGGGTTTAATGTTTTCAGGATTAATTACGATCTAGTTAATTAACGTTAAGGATAAACGTTTCGCCTGTATCAAATTTATCACGTGAATGTACGCGACAATCTTAAAGTCCTTGAATACAAGTTTAACTACATCAAATTCCCGTGCTCGTCGGTTCACCTGCAGAAAAGACGTCCCATCCGGTCCCAATAATGTTAAACCAATTCCATTTTCGCACGGCGAACTACTACACTTCTCTTATCTTCTCTCACAAATCCTCTTTTATTTTTCCTTACGTATGCCTTGAGTTTAAATGAAGCGATTTGTATTGTTGTTTATTTATTGTATGTGTAACAAAGTATCCAAAAAATTGCTTGCGTATTGCCTGTCGCACGAATGGGGTGGCGCGACCGGTGAAACACTACGACCTCGTTTCGTCTGATGAGTGAGGTGCCAGAGGCCTAATTCTAATCCTTGTCATTTTCCCCTTCCTATCCTTTTCTAATAAAGAAAGGATGGGAAGAAGATTTGACAGTGGAGAGGATGGATAGGAAAAGGTATCCGTTTTTTTCTGTTTATCTCCCTTTCTCTATTCATTAAAAGGTAGGCAACGCATCTGTAAACCGCTTGCTCGTTTGCCAACTTCTACTATAATAAAAGGTAGTAGGTGGTACCTAAATATGTTTTCCTTTTTTACCCTTGCTATTCTTTTTTTTTATTAATGAAAAAGATGGCAAACGAGCAAGCGGTCACCGGATGTGACCGCTACCCATAGACATCTGCAACAAAGAAATAAGTTGCAGATGCG